>JBBPBX010020921.1:22334-32537 GCA_038048925.1 Garcialebias charrua | reverse complement strand
TATATATATATATAGATATATATATATATATATATATATATATATATATATATATATATATATATATATATATATATATACAGGTGACCCCCTAGTTACGTACGAGTTAGGGAGATAAGAACTGTTCGCAGCTCGATTCTGCCGTAGCTAGGGGGTGAAAATAGCGTCCAGTTCGTAGGTCCTTATTCCGTTCGTAGGTCGTGGAAATACCGCTAACGGAGCGCGCGCACACATTTAAGCATGTACAGTAGTGTACTGTAATGTTAAACATTGCTATTCACATTTACAGAATAAATAAAAATATAATTTCTTACTTTGAGATGGTCAAAGCCGACATCTTAGGTTGCCATGCGTTGATTGTTGTCGGGCCGAGCAGCGGTGGCCGGCGAGTGAACCACCGCAGCTGCTCGAGACCTGTGTTAGCTAGCTGGCTAGCTTCTGCTAGCCAAGCCATGAGCTGGTATTGGAGCGGCGGCGCGGTGATCAATCTGCAGCTGCTGCTCCAGCCTGAGACGTCCACAGAGCTCACAGAGCGATTCCAGCTAGTAATTAATCCATATGATGCGATCCTGGTCACCAGTCTTCAAAGGCCGGCTCCCGGCAGCTAACCTAAAATGGCGTCCGGTGTTCTACATTAATTTGTGACCGGAGACCCCCGTGACTGAACCTAAAATGGCGTCCGGTGTTCTACATTAATTTGTGACCGTGTAAACTGAAGACCTACTTCCTGCTGCCCAATATTGCGCAAAAATGATCAGAAATGATCATTTTTATCATAATTATTATTTATAAAGCCTTTAAAACAACCACAGCTGCAACAAAGTGATGTACACATGAAATTAAGAACATTTAAACACACACAAAAAAAATATATATATATATTTTTTTTTAATACAGTAATTTCATATTTTTATTAAATATGATACGTTCGTAGGTCCCGTTGTTCGTAGGTCGATGGAGTCGTAAGTAGGGGGTTTGCTGTATATATATATATATATATATATATATATATATATATATATATATATATATATATATATATATATATATATATATATATATATATATATATATATATATATATACATATATATATATATATATATATATATATATATATATATATATATATATATATATATATATATATATATATATATATATATATATATATATATATATATATATATATATATATATATATATATATATATATATATATATATATATATATATATATATATATATATATATATATATATATATATATATATATATATATATATATATATATATATATANCATGTTGTTGTTGTTTTTTATTTGTATATTTTTTATTATGAAATGAATACATTATATTTTTCATTCAACCTTTATTGAGTCAGGTAAATCTCATTGAGCCTCCAGGGCTAATTTACAAAAGCGACCTGCTACAAACTAAATAAACTAAACTAAACTAAACTAAATATTTAACTCACAAATTAAATATTTAGGTCCGAGCTAAATATTTAATTAGCAAATTAAACATTTGTTTTGGAAATTAAATGCTTATAATAATAAACATTTAGTTAGGAAATTAACTGTTTAGTTTTGAATATAAATATTTAGCTTGGAAATGAAATATTTAGTTTGGAATTATGACATTTATAAATGTATTAATAACATGGTGAAAATATAACTAATTTTATTTTTATGAAATGCTAGCCTGGCCCTCGCCTTCCTGCACAGCTCCGCTCAATTCTCATTTCCCTTCACTGCACAGTCTGGGACTTCTCCCATTCACAATGATTTCTCCGGTAGAATTTTGTTCGGACCAATCAGAGAACAGAAGGGGCAGAGTTTTTGGCCCCCTAACCCATGCCCCCACCTGTCCCAGCGCGCAGAGCCCTATAAAGGGCTCTGCCAGCGCGCAGCCAGCGAGCAGCGGCATGTTCTCATTCAAAGCGATGCAGGACTGTTTTATATGTGATATAAATGTATTAATTTCCCCTTCTTAATCCCTTATCTGGAGTTTTCTTTTGTTTTTTTGGCCAAAAGTCAAGTGATCGCTCGCTCCCTCCTCCTTCTCTCCCTCCGCTGAAATGAACAAGGAAATGGCTGAGGTTGTCACGAGAATTAAACTCGGGTTTTACGTTGCTGACCGAGTCCCATCAGATTTTCTGGTCTTCTGGTGAGCTGGACCAGCGATCCATGGTTTTATTTTATTTTATTTAAACGTTTTATAACATATAAACACAGGATTTCCAGCGCGGCAGCCAGCAGCGAGAGAAAAGCTGCAGGAGGCGGAGCAGTTGTCAGGTTCACCAGAGCACGGGGGTGGCTCTGAGGGGAGGGAGCAGAATGCTTTGCCTGTTCAAAATATCCAATGGTTTTGTTCCTCAGCAGAGGCCAACGCCTCCAGCAAGAATCGTTTTAAAATGGAGAAAGTCCAGACCCTTGTCTGAAGTGAAGTGAAGGACAGGGTCTGGTTCTAACCAGGCTAATGAAATGCTAAATAAACCAAAATTTTGCTGTGAATTTTTGACAGTGCAACTTTACAAACGGCACCCCATAGTTGCTTTGATCTATTGATCAGGCTATAATGGCTTGTCTAAGCAGACTTATTTCAAAGTGGATTTAGTCTTGTTACATTAATTACAGTCTTCAATTTTTCATAATGGTTTATACAAATACAGTACATGTACAGTATTTAAACCTTTACACCATTTTAGGTGTATCTGTGTAGACTCAATATATGGGGCTGTTGGAAAACAATGATATAGAAGCGTATTTTGAACATGCTAGCTAATACTTTGTGCCCTCAAAATCAAAATATTTGTGGAGTCATTTTTACTATTTTTTGCCTGTCTCACTTTATCTTGATCCTGTCACTATTATTTTTAACTATGTGCCAAAATGGTTAAAAACAGAGAGAAAATGGTAAATTGTATCAAAGAAAGGGACCACCCTGAACAATGAGATGAGTGGTGATGGGTGTACAGTTTTGCCACATATTCCAGAGGAGGTGTCAAAAATAGATTGTCAAAAAGTCTGCAGTTTGGGACAGGGCCAGAATGTATGCAAGAGTGCAGCTAGAGTTTGTTTACATTGATTGCAAGCTGGGTCGATGTTGGCTTTGATCTTGGACAGCTTGAACTGAATTACAGCGTGTTTCAGGCAGATTGAGGATGAGTAAATGTTCTTAATGATCTTTCGGCAAATTGAGTCTGATATGGATTCCTCCAAGTCTGTTTGCCAATTCAGTTTAAGGGAGTCAAAATTGGCCTCATGGTATGAACTGAGCAGTGTATATTGCTGAGGACCACCTTACTATCAGACCTGCATTCCAAAATCTTAACCACAAAATGTTTAGAGGGAAATAAAGGAAAACAATCAGAGTTAGACCTCACAAAATGTCTCAACTGCAAATATCTGAAAAACTGTGACTTGTGGATATTAAACTTCTGTACCAGCTGCTTAAATAAGGCACATATATCATCAGATCATATATTGAATGTACTCCCCTCCAGACCTAGGTGTCAAAAGGTGTCTCAGCTATACTGAGGAAGTAAGCATATGATTAATTGACACATGCCAAAAACTGTAAAGTTGTAAAGTTAAATGCCCATCTTAACTGATTCCAAATCTTCATTGCCTAGATCACAATTGGGTTAGAAGTGTAGGTTGATACTGACTGCTTAAAAGTCAGTTGAGAGCAGAGTAGAGGGGGAGCTGGATCTAACTGAGGCCTTTCCAATGCCACCCAACTAGGAGAAGGAGTATTCCTTACCCAGCCAGAATACTAGAGCTCTTATATTGTCATAATGACAGAGTGTACCCAGAGAGAAAAGACTGAAGGATAACAGACTCAGGATAAAAATAAATAGGTGATTATTATTATTTTACAGTGACATAGTGAACAGTCTCTTATGTATAGGTGTAATTCACTGGAAATCCCTGGAAGGGAAAGGGCAGATGATTAGTCTTTTAGTTGAAGGATGAGTATATAGAGAAATATGATTAAAGATATATTTATTTTTATAGTGAGTATATGGTGGGTTGGCTCAGGAAGGAGGCAGTCAGAATCAGTTTCAAGGAGTGGTTGGTCAATGCACAGGTGGAACATGGAAGCAAAGGTAATGAGCAAAGGTGGGCGCCGCTTATAGCGGACCTAAACAATTTGTCAGCGTTACAGCGGATTGACTAACTTTTATAATTCATAAGCGGATTTGCGCTTTTTTTATTTAAAATGCATTACAGCTAATAACTAATTATCTATCAGTAAAAACCAAAAAAACTTATTTAAGAGCTCTTTAATCAACCGGACGACTGCTAACAGACCATATCCTGTCAGCGCCGGATGTGGTCTGTGACAAAAAAGCATCCCCCTCAGTCTCTTGGCTAGAGAGAGCGCTCTCTCTATAGCAGTTAGCAGCCAGTGTGTTACTCTGCAGCCTTATTGCTTGTTTTCGAAGAGTCAGACGAAGAGTTTTTAACATGGAGGGTGAACTTATGGATGTTTCTCAGCGGCCTACGCGACGCGTCAGCGCCTCATTTGCCCTCTTCAAAATGGCGACGGCCACAGAAGCAAAGGACTTTACAACAAAACACGGTAAAAACAATTATTTCTTTGCTGAGAAAAAATATATTTCTTCGCTGACTTTATAGCACAAGGTTTTTCTGAGCTTAACCGGTTCACGAAATGGTCAAATCTGCTGGATTTAAAAAAGTAGTTCGCCATTTGCCAAGTGTAGAACTTTACAACAAAACACGGTAAAAAACAATAATTTCTTTGCTGAGAAAAAAAACATTTTTTAGCTGACTTTATAGCACAAGGTTTTTCTGAGCTTGACAGTTTCACGAAATGGTCAAATCTGCTGGATTTAAAAAAGTAGTTCGCCATTTGCACGTTAGCGCATTAGCATTAGCATCTGCTAGCGTTGCTAATACATACCGGTAAGCGCTTTTGAAATTGCGGACCTAAATAAATTAATAAGTGCTTCAGAAATAGCGGAACTAATTTTTGGATTAGCGCTGCCCAGCACTGGTAATGAGAATGGAGAAGGAGCTGGCGAGGGTCCATGAGGACATACCAGTACTTGAGCTCAGGTAGGTACAGGTGTAAGGATTTACAGGATGGCACAAAAATATCCAGGACTTGAGGTGCAGGAGAACCAGGGTCTGCCGGGTTCAAGGAAAAGAAACACACAGGTAAGTATTTCAATAAGCAAAGACACATAAGAGTCCAAGAGCACAAGTTCCCATTAGTAAGATATGCTCTGGCACCGAATGAAGTAAGCTGCACCCTCTTATAGTAATGGAGGTGATTAGGGGAATGGCCATCAGCTGTGTGTGCTTTAGAGTTGTACTTGGGTCCAAATAATCCGAACTGACCTCGCCCCAGCCCGCAGCCATCATCTCTGAACCGCACCTGATACGACGAATTAACAGTTATTACAGGTCCAAACCTGAATTCCCCCTTCCCCCCCACCCCAGCATTTTTAATTAATCTTTGATTGCTTATACCACCAACTATTATTGGCGGTTGGTGGCATAGGTGTCAAGCCCACTCATTGACTTAGGGCTTGTTTTTTGTCTAAAGTCATTTGTAAATCTTGTGAGTCGCGGGCTATGTTTTTTTGGCCTTGTTTTGAACGTGAAGTTGCTTATTTGGGCTTGACTTTCTTTCTGAGTGAAACTAGTTGGTTATCTCCCAGATCCACACAATAAAGCAAAAGACGAGTGGTAGTAGGTAGATTGTCCCTTACACGCCACCGTTTCCTGTTTATCACTCCCGCCCAAGTTTTGTGAGGCGACAGGCGCATACATAAACATACATAGACATATACAAATATGTCTGTGGGCATGCACCCCAAACACTTATACTGTGGCTGACCACTAGGGGGCTCCACTCACACACATGCCGACGGTGGTGGGAAGGCTGCTCCCCACATTCTGTGCAGCCTTAACCACCCTCTGAAGAGTCATCCTCTCAGCAGCAGTGCAGCTGATGTGCCACAATGATGAAGGTGCAGAGAACGCTCTCCACCACACAGCGATAGAAGCTCCTCAGGACAGAGCTCTCAAGTCCATCTCTCCACAGCTTCCTGAGGAAGTAGAGATGTTGGTGGGCCTTCTTGACCAGACAGCAAGTGTTGGCACTCCAAGTGAAGTCACTGGATATATGCACTCCCAGGTACCTGTAGCAAAAGACCACCTCCACAGCTGCTCCTCCGATGTAGAGGGGATGAAGAGGATCCTTGTCCATTCTAAAATCCACCACCATCTCCTTGGTCTTCTTCACATTGATAGTGAGATTATTGTCTCTGCACCACTACACCAGGTGTTCCACCTCTTCTCTGTTTTTGGACTAATCATTGTTCATGATGTGTCCCACTACTGCTGTGTCGTCTGTAAACTTCATTGTGTGGCATTACTGGGGTGTCTAGACGAGCAGTCATATCAAAGTCAAAGTCAAAGTCAACTTTATTGTCAGATCTGCAATATGTACTGTACAGGACATACATAGGACCGAAATTGCGTTTCTCTCAGTCCCTCGGTGCAACAGTAAACATCTAAACATTGAAACACTGAAACATATAATAATAGACATAAGCATAAAATAGTAAAACTAACACTGTCCTGAGTTTTTGCATAGTGGTATAAGAGTATGAAAATTTACACCAACTCTAAAACTAAAACATTAAACATTTAATGAACATAAAATTTACACCAACTCTAAAGCTAAAACATTAAACATTTAATGAACATAATACTGTCCTGAGTTTTTTGCATACTAGTATAAAAAAAGAGTATAAAAAGTATAACTAAAATAAACTAAAGGTTTCTAGCATTGACATTTGCAAAGTGGCAAAGCAGCGTATGAGTTAATGTACACAGTATATGTATGAGGTAGTAGTTGATGTCGTTATAGAGGCAAAAAGTGGCATATGCAGTGAGGCACATTGGGCATCCCATATGTCAGCAGAGTGAACAGGAGGGGGCTCAGCACGCAGCCCTGGGGCAAGCCAGTGCTGAGGGTGATGGAGGAAGAGACAATGTTGTAGATCCTGACAGTCTGAGGTCTGTTGGTCAGGAAGTCAATAATCCAGTTCCCCAGTGTGGGGCTCAGTCCAAGAAAAAAGAGCTTCTGCACCAGGGTCTGTGGGATGATGGTGTTGAAGGCTGAGGAGAAATTCAGAAAGAACAGACGGGTGTAAGGATTTATGCTCTCCAGATGGGTGAGGACTGTGTGGACCACCGATAAGATGGCGCCAGCAGTGAAGTGGTTCCTTCTGTAGGCGTACTGATGTGGGTCTACAGTGACGTCGATGGAGTCTTTGATGCGGGTCATGACAATGGATGGGGCAGCTCTGATCCTGTATTGGCCTCCGATACCAGCATAATTTACGTATCGGATTTTTCCGATCCAACCTGCAAAGATTTCCGATCCATCCTGCATGTCTGTTGAAACTTCTCCACATGTGATTCCCTGCCAACTGCTCTGCACGTTGGCTTCAAACTATGGAATGGATTTCCTGAACAGAGGCGTGAACCCAGAGTAATAAGACCCGTCTCACATTCAGGAAATCCAGTTCATAGTTTGCAGCAAGCCACAAAATGAGGACTGAGTGAGCAGCACTGTGGCTAACAGCTAGCCAACTTTTCACCAAAACATGTCCGCTGTATGGAAGTATTTTACGCTAAACATTGCAAAACAGCAACATGCAATGTCTGCAGAGCCATAGCACCACACAAAACTGTGGTAAAGTTAGTTTTACGTTGGACATTTTAGCTCTGGGGCTTCAGCGAGGCACTCCTCTCGCTCAATCTGTAGAAGGCGGCCCGACCCCGGCCAGCCGCTCCCAAATTGACCTGCTCAGTCTGCCTGTCTCGGACGAGGGGCAGACTTAGCGCAGCTGACAGAAATCAGACCGCCTGCTTAGGACTGAACAAGAATAGCACTCCGCTGAAGCCACGGAGCTCAAATGTTTACCGAGAAGTTGCTAAACTTGATTGTAATTAATGACCAACCGCTATCAGCTGTAGAAAATGAAAGATTTCTCAGCTTGATACTTGCAGCCAAGTTTACCCTCCAGGAGATATTTATCAGTACAACAGTAGACAATCATGACATGTTAAGTCTATAGGTCGGTAGTCATTCAGGCCTGTCACTGTGGAGCCCTTGGGTACAGGGACAATAGTGGCAGTTTTAAAGCAGTTGGGGACAAATGCCATTGACAGTGAGGTGTTGAAGATGTCCGCAAACACTTCAGACAGCTGGTGTGCACAGTCCTTCAGTACCCACCCTGGGATGTTGTCGGTGCCTGCAGCCTAACAGGGGTTGATTCCCTGGAGGGTCTTCCTCACATCTGCCTGGTCACACAAAGGGGCGTGTCACCGGGTAGTGGTATAAATCTGGTATTGGGTGGTGGTTAGGATCCTCAAAGCGAGCATAGGACTTATTGAGTGTACAGTATCTGACAATGACTAGATGGGCATTGTGTATCCCTGAAGTTGTAGTTCGCAATTCACTTGATGCCCTTCCACATGCAACGGGGTTCATTGGTGATGAAGTGACCCTGATCCATCACTAATAATCCTAATATTGCTATGTGATGGAGATGTTCAATATTTATCATCTAAAACTAATTACTCTGACCCAATAATTATAACCCAGCTCACTTATATCAAATATTCTCTGTTCCCTTTAAACACTTATATTTGATAGTACAAACATGTTGTTTGCTTTTTCTCTGATACAGAAAAGACAGTCTTCTAGCCTTGACAAATGTTTGGACTAGATGTTCTTGTTTGATCAGAACCATGACTTGTTTGTTTTATCTGTAAGACGTCAGAGCTTGTCAAACTCCACCTGCTTCTTGTTTAAATAGCTTGTCATGTCCAGTACAATTTGGAATTGTGCAGGACAATGTATTTGAGACCAAAACTAAGTTTCAAAAGACATTAAAAGCCATTCCCCTTTGCAAAGTTGTTTGTCTGATTTAACACTGTTCTCTTGTTTATCTTTGTGTGGTTTTTATTAAGGTAACAGGGGTTTAAAATCCCCATCATTTTGGTGCCGAAAACCCATTCTCCCCACACCTGCTCCTGAAGACCTCTGAACGGAGCGCAGCTGCGAGGCACGGTAAATATGACAGAAAGTCCAGTGATTGGGTTTGTCTCTGGCCAGCTTCCTCTGTCCATGGTGCGGTCAGGGTCGGGTTGCCGGAGATTTCCAGACATCCACACAGGTCAGCAAGAAATGTGAGTGTTAAATAGTGTTTGTTGATATGTCGTTTTTAAAACAATTTGAGTACAGTAACAGGAACTATCACCCTGAGCCGATGATTTGAAATTATGAATGAGGTGTCTGCTTTTCGATAACTAGGCGAATTTTGCGCTCACGCTAGTTGGCAGAACCAAGATTTCTGTGATTTATAAGCGAGGGCAGCCAAAAACACGCCAAGACCAGAAATGTGAGGCTGGCTGCCAGACCTTTAAATTGGACGTTTAGTGTGTCCGGCCAGGCGAGAAGAGACATTAAGACAGGAACGTTTATTTTTATATTTGCGCGTCATTATGTACTGTATTTGTTTAGTCTTTTTATGTGTATGTTTGTTTCTGGAGCCCTGCACCTCTGCTTTTTCTTCCTCCCATTTTCTTGTGTGTGTGCATGTGTAGCTCGGCTCCTGTCTGTTATCTGTGGGCCTTCACCCCCCCCCACCCGAGCTGAGCCTGCAGCCTGTTTTCTGTTCTCTGAGAGTGAATGTGCAGGTACTTGGTTTTTGTGTCTGAGAAGTTGCTGTTTTGGAGGTGATTTCTGGATCTAAAAAGTTTTTCCAGTTTGACATTGATTTGCTCACATATATTAATAATTACTGTACACAAAAGGTTGTCTGTCTAAAAGGAAAAAGAAAAGAGATAGACCTTTAGTCAGAAAATAAAAAAAAAAAAAATGTGGCTGAATGAATCAGAGAGACAAAGCATCTGAATAAGTTTTTATTTTATTTTAAAACAAGTACTCTAGTGGCCTTGGACGGATGCAGCTGCGTCTGCACATCCTCCAGATAAACTTGGCAAACTTGTTGTTTTGCTAAGTGACAAAACAAACAGTTTCAGCTGTTTTATCCTTCATTATGAAATGTTAGTTTCAGAGCAGAAACTAACAACCTTTCCCCCCCCCCCCCAACCCCCGACCTCCACCCCACCCCTCATCCCCCT
>JBBPBX010020921.1:7927-22282 GCA_038048925.1 Garcialebias charrua | reverse complement strand
CCCACTCCCTCCCCCACCCCCTCCTTCCCCGTCTGTGTGAGAATTTATACTGTATTTACTTACAAGAAAAGTACTGTGCTGACAGAGAGGCAGTACTAATGAAACATACATAAATAAAATAAAAATAAACATAAATATGGCACGAGAACTAAAGTTGATGTTGAGGAGTAGATTTTTATTTAAATAATTTTTCAAACCAAGAAATTTGATTGTCTTGCTTGGAGAATTCTCGGTGGATCTGTGAACACACATATACAAATTATTACTTTCCTACTTCAGCATTCCATTTAAAACGTGACTGAGAGAGGATTGATTGCAAACATTTCCCATTGTATTTTTCCTGCTATTAAGAACAGTTATAAAAGGTTACATAATCATCTCTGATTTACAGGACCTAATAACTTATGGTTAAATATAAAATAAATATTTAAATACTTTTTTTAAATCATGAATGTAGCCGAATGCGACAAAGAGACTTTAGTAGTTGATCAATCTAGTTTATAAAATTCTAATCCAAATACTTTAGGTTTTAAAGGCTTAACAACGTTAAATTAGGACGTTTTAACGGTAGGCCTGGCGCCCACATCAGCGGTCCGATTTAATAAAATTTTAGCGAGAAAGACTCCAAATTGTTTCGCTGAACCAAGCGGACAGATCCGTTTTTGTCATGAAAATCTGACGAAGAAAGATCCGATTTTACATAATCCAAAAATTACGTTTTTTATCGGAAATGAAAGCTAAGCTAATGCTAACGGAGCCGCCAGCTAAAAGCTTCGTCCGTCCGAAGACAGTGCAAATGCCGTTGTACTGTGAAACCAAACGTTTCTAAATTGTTTTCTCTGCAAAAAGAAACTGAGAATTCGCTTACCAATTTTTATCGAAATAGTTCTGTCGAAAAAGCTGAATGATGACGAGGCAAGAATTCAGGAGGCCTTGTTGTCATGAGAACTTTGATACAATGTTGCCAGATCTCGCGACAGAAGCAAGCGACCAGCCCAAAACAAGCCCAAAACGAGCCCAACTGGCAACCCACCCCATTGTGTAAAACTAGGACCGTTTTTAACCAGTATAAACATACATTTGTTATGGCGTTGCATACAAACGGAAGAAAAAATTATGCTAAACACTTTGTAGCCACTCTAAAACATAAGGATACATTTTGCACATTTATACAGATTAACCCCATTATACCTCTGGGACTCATTTGTGATCTGAATTTTAAATAACAACAATAGACATTCATGAAAGCTGCGTACAACTTAGTAAAAATAAACTAAAAAATTGAACAGCTAACCATGCTAAGTATGCGCCCTTTTCTCCCATTTTTTAATTATATTATTTCCCCATATTTCCCCACTTATTGGAGCTAATTTTAGCGTGGTCTTGTCGCTAGACGAAGAATAAAGTGAAATGAATAACAAGCCCAAATAAGCGACTTTACGTTCAAAGTAAGCCCAGGTAACCGCAATAAGCGACTACAGAAAACAAAGAGCCCAGAGTAGCTTATGATGAGCGGTCTTGGCAACTATGCTCAGTCACCTGTGATTATCTGAGGGGAACAGACAAGTAACATTCATGAAACAAAAACAGTTTTATCTTGGTCATCCAGAGAGGTTCAGTTCATGTTTTCAGATTCTGAGTAGGGTCTGTTACTGCGAGGTGAAGTGAAGTTGGGAGGAACTGGATGTTTTTATAGCAGTCGCATAGGATGTTGATAAAACACGGATTATTTTTGGATTTAATGCAAAATAAATGGGAAGTAGAGCAAGTATTACCGGTATACTGCATTGAATTACAATTATTGACTATTTAAACTTTTATAATAAGCCTGTTAATTTAAATTAACAACCATAATCAGATCAAAATTAAGTTTAGGCATTTTAGGATAACAAGTCTTAGAAAAATTTAGCAGAAATTTATTTTTAGACTTGCCAGTAAATTCTGTCTTTTAAAGGTTTAACTAAATTGATAAAACTTTGACACTTGTAAAGGATAAAAAGTATTCTTGTCAAATAGAAACTTGACTAGATTGTAAGTTGAAACGCTCAGTTTAAATTCATCATTTTGAAACGATTTTTGCATACGTTAAAAATGTTTTATCGATTTTAAAAAGCTATTTCACAGTTAAGTGGATTTTAAGAGCTGTTTCCTTTTAAGAGTTATATAATGTGACTGTAATGATTAATAATAAAAATGCTTTATTAGAAGTAACTTTTCAGCAAGTAGGTTTAATACGCACGAGAATCCAGCCAACTCGCCAGGAGTGAAAGACACATTTCACTGTTAAAACCTAATTTTGGTGTTGTTTTCGCATAAATTATGACCATTAGAGGCAAAAAGAGGTCTGGTATATTTGAACGGGAATTAGAATAACATATCATTTGACCATACAATGCATAATCTTTGACAGCAGTAAGAAGGGTTGTTTTTATTCGAACAGATTGGGGCTGTGTATACAGTAATAATAATATGGAAGATTAAAACGGAGCCCATGCTTTAACTTTTGATAAGTAAACCACTGAAAAGTGGTAAAATTTCTAGTTTCAGGTTAAATTGACAATTTTACTCATACGTAAATTAATGATTTTAGATCTGTTATGCAGATCAGATTAAAAGGATGCCTCTGTTGAAAATTCACTTTTATGTAAATGAACATTTTAAAATTCCATTGTGCAAACCAGACTTGCAGAGGTGGCTCTATTCAAGGTAAATGCTTATAACATGATTACTTTGAACCTGGTTTGTTAAGGATTTTTACATTTTTCTATTTTCTCATTTTTTATTTATTTTAGAAGCAGCCTCGCAATGTTTGTGGAGCGGAAACCGTAAGTCTGAAAGACCTCACGACACTTGCAGAAACACATAGGTAGTAGTACATACAGTACATTAAGATAGGACCATGTCAAACACACATGCAGCGTCTGAATTTTTGAATCACAAACTACTGTGGTTATTTGTTGGATCGGATCAGATTCAATATTTGGGGCATGTCCGGAACTGGCTCACTGACTTCACCGAGAACACCAAGGCTGGACTCCCAGGCTGCCCTGCTCAAAATAAACATTCGAGGGGCTTAAAATACTATGGCACTGAACGGGGGCGGTGCACTGGACTTTTATCCAAGCAATAGACTGTCCACAAAGACTGTCCACAAAGACTGTCCACAAAGACTGTCCACAAAGACTGTCCACAAAGTTAAGATGAGAGACTGTCAGCAAAGCAAAGGCAAAGATTTTGTCAAAAAGGTCATCAAAGGTCATCAAACACACATGACCAGAATATGCGGTCACTGGATGCTCTGACAAGAGTGGTCTGAGCACATTCTCCAACAAGAAAATGAGAACAGGTCCTGAAGTCACCCACGCCAACTGTCCAGCTGAAGGTCATGCCCCCCGTATGGATCTGTGAAGATCTGTCAATAATCCTGGTATCGTATTTCAAAACTGCAGTCTGCTATGATTAATTTTATTTAATGAAACACATTCTCATGATATGGCCTGCTAGAGCAAGGCCACAGAATTTGTAGTTTATATTGTACAGTACTTGTGTGGGTCTGACGACTTATTTTTCCACTTCCTGTAACTCCGTGATGAAACAGATGATGATCCCAGCTCATAACCCTGAAACAAGTTAATGTTTATATTTTCTTTTGCAGATTAAATTTGTGTCTCCACAAACCTTCATGCAAAAGTTTTGTGGAGCTGAAGGAAGGATAGCAATTGTCCTTGAACTGTGGGCATTTTGGTTGGTCTGGTTTTCCACAAAGGAATTGATTAAGACATTTTTAGAACAATTTTTATAGCTTTATGCTTGAGATCTTAGATTATTTATACCATACCACTTTATTTATAGAGCACTTAGGCTGACGCGGGCCAACCAAGGTTCTGTACGATAGAAACAAGCCAAGCAGACAGTGAAAACAGAAGGAAAAACAAAACAAAAACGAAAACAAATTATATAGAAAAAGCAACAGAAACTAGCTAATATAGTGAACAGTGTATATTACAGAGAGGATCAAAACAAATCACATCATGTTAAAGTTGGAAGAATAAAAGTGGGTTTTTAATCAAGACTTAAAGGCTGTGAGTGAGGGAACCTGCCTGACACTCAGTGGCGATATATAATAATGCAATAAGGGAATATTAGGAGGTGTTCCTAGAAATAACTAATAATAATAAAGAATATATCACTAATAACATTAATGAAGGCTCATAAAAGGAAACAGCTCATTCATTGATTAGATGATCAGTTATACAAAAAATAACTTTTTAGATTTTTATATTCGAAAGCATAGCCATTTAAAGGATAATTTAAGAAGCACGTTGTACTGTAGGATGAATCAGATAAACCTACAAACCACATTTCTTTGGTATATGTCGTTTAATTAACAGGTATTTATTTTTAACAGATCCAAAGAGAAAAAAGATGGGGGACGCCCTGGAGTTTTGGATCTATTCAAAAGGTTGATTTGAAAGGTTGATTTTGAAATGTGGTGGTTCTATATTTTTAAAACACGACTGACTCTGACTATAGACTGGACTTATTTTGAGCACATGAACCACAGTTTTTATTGTAAATTCTATATGTATATATGTATGCATGTCTATATGTATGTCCGTCTATATGTATATATGTATGCATGTCTATATGTATGTCCGTCTATATGTATATATATATGTATGTCTATATGTATGTATGTCTGTCTGTACGTATATGTCTGTCTATGTCTGTATGTATGTTTAGACTTTTTCCACAGACTATGAGAAAGGTAAAGTATTTTAGGTGAGTATAAAACGTCTCCGTCTCCTGCTACTCATTTTGATGATCATGCTAATTAAGAATAACTTACTAATTAAAATAACCTCAAATCAGAGTGAGTGATTACTCATTTTCACTGAAGAATGAAATCATTTGTTGTTGTGTTGTTTTTTTTGCCATTAAATACAAATGTTTTAGATAGTAAGAATGGAATTTTATTTTATGTTTAAAGAAACAATTATTATTATAGCCAATTACAGAATTTAGTTTAAGTTAAGTTAAGGAGTTACCCACAGTTTGACCTTCCCCAGACCACAAATGGCTCATGGGATCCGAAGGCCTTAGTTTTATTTGACAAATTGCAAGTTTTTTGGTGTCCAGTTCTCCTCTCAAAAAGACTACAGGTTTCCGGAACTCCTTCAGGGGGAGTTGCCAGTGATGCCAGTGAATCCCGCCTTGACTCGAGGTCCTGCTAGGGACGGCTGAAGACGAGGGTGGACGGGACCCCTACAGGTGGAGGAAAGGACACGTCATCTTCTCGAGAGAAAAAGCAGCAGCTGTTACATCTGAGTGACCGGTGCTCCCCTGAAAAAGAAGTTTGGAACGATCGCTGAGCCAGATTTTGAGATGGATCTGGTCAGAGCAAAGCTCCCCACTTTGTCGAGACATGTGGCTTGACTACACTATGCCGCACACAATTCAGGGTTGCGACCTGCTACTGTGCCCGCAATTCATGCCTGAATAGACTAAACAACAGACAGCTGGACAAGACTGAAGCCATCAAACTGCCTGATGCCCTCCACCCACAAGGCGCACAAAAAGCTCTCCCCAAAGAAAAGAATGAACTTTGACTAAAACCCAAGAAGGAAAAGACTTGAACAAAAAGCTCTCCCCAAAGAAAAAAAATGAACTTTGACAAAAACCCAAGAAGAAAAAGACTCGCACAGAAACTCACAGAAGAGGAAGACTTGAACAAAAGCTCCCCCCCAGAAGAAAAAAAGACTCTTCTCCCCCCCCAGGATGAAATGAACTTATTCCACACACAAAGAACTTCCCCCCCCCAGATGAGATGGACTTGGACCCAACAATGAAAAACTGGACTTATTCCACACACAAAGAACCCCCCCTCCCCCCAGATGACATGGATTTGTGCCCAACAATTTCTGCCACAAACAAATCCCCAAGGAACAGAAAGAACGTGTTCTGAAAACGGGGCACTCCCTCCCCAGGAAAGACACTGAAATTACCCTCCCACACCAAAAACAAAAAAAGAAAAAAGGGATGGATGCTGTGAAGAAGAATGGTTGATCTATTTCATTTTTTAAGTTCAAACCGGTTGTTTTTACTTTCCTGGGCAATAGTTGATATCAAAGAAGTTTCAAACTTATTTTATTTTTGTGCCCATAAAGGGCTATTTTGTTGTGTGTTTGAGAATTATTTCCCACATCTTTGAAAGTGTATGAGTTCTTTTTTGTTTAAAACAAATTAGATTGGTTCTTTGGTTAAAGACAAATTAGATTGGTTCTTTTTATTTTAAAACAAATTAAATTGCTTATTTCTTTTATTTGTTTAACACAAATAGATTAGTTCCTTTTATATATATATGTTTCTTCTCAAAAGTTTTATTTCTTTGGAAAAAGCTTAGTTTTGTGGGTAAATAGACTAATCCCTGCTAAATATATTATTCCTTTTAAAAAACTTTTGACATAAGCCATAAAGTGAGACCTTACTCATTGCAAAATTCTCCTCAAAATCTTTATTTCTCTCAAACATTGAAATAAGTCATGAAATATGACAATCAACAGAGTTCTCCAAAACTTTATAATCTCTCAAACCATCCTAAAAAGGTGATTCTGCATGTTCAGGGCGTTACTGTGGGGGCACGGGACGGTGGTGTGAGTTTTTGCCTCTAATTAGAAATTCGGCCTCAGAGGTTGTTTTCCGCACCGCTCACCTGATTGATAATGATCAGTTTATATATGATAAAGAGGATGAAATGATGGAGATGTTCAATATTTATCATCTAAAACTAATTACTCTGACCCAATAATTATAACCCAGCTCACTTATATCAAATATTCTCTGTTCCCTTTAAACACTTATATTTGATAGTACAAACATGTTGTTTGCTTTTTCTCTGATACAGAAAAGACAGTCTTCTAGCCTTGACAAATGTTTGGACTAGATGTTCTTGTTTGATCAGAACCATGACTTGTTTGTTTTATCTGTAAGACGTCAGAGCTTGTCAAACTCCACCTGCTTCTTGTTTAAATAGCTTGTCATGTCCAGTACAATTTGGAATTGTGCAGGACAATGTATTTGAGACCAAACTAAGTTTCAAAAGACATTAAAAGCCATTCCCCTTTGCAAAGTTGTTTGTCTGATTTAACACTGTTCTCTTGTTTATCTTTGTGTGGTTTTTATTAAGGTAACAGGGGTTTAAAATCCCCATCACTATGTTTCATATTCTTTTCCATGGATGCAAGTCTTTTTCTCAGCCCATCCACCTCATTTTCAATTCCACCATGGTCCCACGCAAAGCATATGGACAGTCAGCTTTCAGTCGCTGAAACACTTATCTAGACTCGGTCAAGCTCTGCTCTGAGGGCTGTGGTGGCAACACAGCAAGCTCTGCTCGGACCGTCTACAATTTGCTCCTAATAAAATTAAAATCATCCATCAGAGCCACCTTCATCTCCATCCTAATTATCGCTGTGACTTCAGATTTAATTGAAGCCAGAAAGTCTGACTTCAGAGCCGACTCGACTGTCTCTCCAGAGCCCAGCGATGCACCTGCAGTTCCACCAGCCGCTCCATCATGGCGGCCCGAGGCTGTAGCTTTGACGACAGACTTGATGATATCATTGCTTTAGATTTCTTTGGCTTAGAGGCTATATTACACCTCTGTCAAGTCAATCATGCAACAACACCCATCTCAGAGGCAGAATCCAGCGTGGAGGCAGCAAGGATATAATTCTAAAAGGCACATTTTCAGCAGCACTGACGGGAGCCTAGCAAAATGCAGTTCACTGATGAGCGGCCATATTGCGCCTCCATATGTCATGGTTTTTGCTAGAATGTGTGGAATGGAGGAAAAATATACATGAATGGAGAAAAAAATGGGGAAACATCCTGAGTAATAGACTGAGGAAGTCTTTCGGACGAAAGACGAAACGTTTCTACAGTTTTTTTGCTTTGTTTTGTTTTTTGAATGTCCAGAGGACCAGATTTAGCTTTTTTGGATTTTTCTACCTGGATTATTGAGCATGCATCAGGGTATCCTGAGTAGTGTATGTTGGATATCAAGATCTAATTTCACATGGTGCAGTCATGTTTAAAGACAATTACCGGTATATACTTTTGAAACATGCTTGTTAGGCTGATTCTAAACTGTAGGTGTGAGTGAGAGTGTGAATGGTTGTCTGTCTTGTTTATCTCTATGTGGCCCTGTGATGGACTTGCGAACTATCCAGGGTGTACCCACCTCTCGCACAGTGTCTGCTGGATATGGGCACCAGTGACCCCTGTGACCCGAAAAGGAAATAGTGGGAAAAGATAATGGATGGATGGACGGATGGATAGATGAAATAGAAATCTAACATTAGTAGGAAAGGTATATCAGTACAAACTTCAAGTAGAGAAAAGGTTGAATTTTGATTCTTCAACTTTCACATCAACAGAGAGCATTGTTACATATTCACAAGCTTTTACAATAAATGTTTACATTATTTACTTTTCTGCTTCATTAGAATCCCATTGCACAGGCATTCAAAGTTAAAATAAAACTGGCAGTATCCTTGGTCAAACGTGTGAATATGGACCAGAGTTTAAATATAGATACATAACTCATGCTGCTTCCTCCATTGACTCGTTAGTAAAACAATGGCATCCTATTATTCACCGGATAACGGCCAAACTAAAAGAGAAAGACTGTCGGAACAATCTTCATAGCTGTTGTGAGGCTTACAGTTTAAAAGACATTCTATGAACTTTAAAATCAAATGATTTTCCTCTTTAGTGTAATAATATTTTCCATCAGTTTCTTGACATTAGGAGCCATTTGTGGTCCACAAAGGGTATAGGCTTAAGCACTATTTTGGGGCCTGAGTTTCTTGTTCATGTAAAGTTACTGTGGAGCATTGTTCCCAAATGTTCCCCAAACACGGGTGACCGACTAAAGGTCAGAACTTTGGGAATGACTCCTGTGAAATTTGGATACTTCTGAGGTAGTAAGGAGTCAGCTGGCATTGCAGCAACACTCCTGGTGAGCTCGCCAACAAAAAGCAGCAGCAAAAGTCTGTGGAACAAGCTAAATTTGAAATTATTTTAAAAGTGCAATTTTTGTTTATATATGAACATTTCCAGCTTTCTCTCTTCAAGTTAGACTTGAATAGTCAAGTTACGCAACGCAGCTGTTGGGCAGAAACTTTGTATGACCAATGGAGTTGATTTCGTAAAAAACACGAAACAAGAAAAAATGGAGATAAAAGCCTTTTGACCAACAGCAATCAAGTGTTTTTTGAGGGGTACTTGTTTTATATATAGTACTAGTAGGCCTAGGCTAATACAAAAAATATAGATTATACTGGTGCTGTCCATTTATAAAACTTAACAACAGAAGAATTTAGATTCTTTATTTTGGGGATTATAAACTGGTGACTCCTGAGCCATATTGGGTCCACAAGTTACCGACTATTATTAACGGTCGGCGGATGCTGAGGGGGCAGAAGATCAGAGCTGAGGAGCCATCAAAGCGCATTAAATACTTCCCCTGCTGGCTGCATTGAACCCTGAAATGTGCACGTTTTTAATGTTTATTTGGATTTTTATGCTTCTAATACAAATAAAAAAAATATTTAGGGGTTGGACTTGCGACCTGTCCAGGGTGTACCCCGCCCCTTGCACAGTGATTGCTGGACATAGACACCGGTGATCCTCGTGACCCAAAATGGAAGAAGCGGGTAAAAGATAAGATGGATGGATGGATGTTTAGGGGTTGCCATAACTCAAACCTGTCACTTTTTTTGTTGTACAAATTGCATTAGAAAACAACAGATGCTCCTCACCTTTCTTACTAAGTTTGGAGATTTTCCTGTTAGAACTCAGAATATTTTGGCTCAGCTCTTGAATCAGAATGCCTTTATTGTCATTATACTCAAGTACAACGAGAATGAGAGCCACTCCTTTTTCAATGCAAACCATGCTTAAAAAATCAACAACAAAGAACACCTCCCTCTCCCTCTCGGTTTTCAAATCCCGGTTAAAAACTCACTACTACTCCATCGCTTTCAATGCCAGCTGATTTGTATTGGATCGTTTTATTTATGATCTGCAATGTTTTTTATGTTTTTTGTGTTGTACCTCATTGTCTGTGTTGCCTGTTGCGTGTTTGTTTGTCCAGCACTTTGTGTGGACTTGTTCCTGTTTAAAGTGCTTTATAAATAAAATGGTATGGTATGGTATGGTAAAATATAACGCAATATATCCTGATGCATGCCCAACGCAGATAACGCAATAAAGATATAATAGCACTATGAAGTTTAAAAAAAAGTTATTTCACAATTACTGTATGTCAATTAGAATATTGCACATTTTGGATATTAAAGCTGCAGTATGTAGTTTCTGGAAAACGGTGGACTTAGAAAAAATTTGAACAGAGACAACTTTCTGGTCCCTCCCCCTTGCTCTGGCTGACCTGCAACTCACCCTCCTTAGCTCCTCCTCCACAGCATGGCCTGTCTCGTGACTGGCCAGGCGGGGTTGGGACAGGCGAGAGATGGGAGTGAGAAGCTCGTTCATGAACCAAACTCTGTTTTTATTGGCTGGTTAACGGCGGGCCACTGTGGGGTTTTAGAAATGCTTGTAGTACCACCGGGAGAAGCCAGAGGACTATAGTTTTTTTCAGAGATTACCTGTCTAACATCAGTCTGTCAGGAGATAGTGACAGAGTGAAGAAATATGCTAAAAATATATTTTTAGAAAAGTTACATACAGCAGCCTTAAGGTAGTTAAGAGGTAAGGTGATTAAGAATATGAAATGTCAGTAGTATTGCACAATATTGCCATTATAATGTAGCCTCAAATTTTGCGTTAAAGCTCTCCGTGGCTCAGCTTCCTCCTGACTCATCCTTTCAGCTTTATAGTCAACGTTTCTTCTCAGATGAAAAGAGAAGAACTTTAACTTTTCACTTTGGAGCTACTCTGATGACATTGTTCTCCCTCTGACTCTGGGATTAGTTCATGGATTCAATATCCATTCAGCTGAAAAAACTAAAAACAGTATCGGATCGGAAAAGCATCGGTATCGGTCGATACTCAGTTAATAAGTATCGGTATCGGATCGGAAGTGAGAAATGTGGATCGGTGCATCCCTATGGTGAAACTGTCCAAAGTGAACTGGCAATGTTTTTTCAGAAATAAATCATGTCTAACACTGAATGTTAGGAAACACCTTGTATCTGTGACTTTCCTTCCCTCCATTGATTACGGTGACATTCTCTACATGAATGCTCCTACAAGCACCCTGCGGATGTTGGATGTTGTCTATCATGGTGCTCTAAGATTCATAACTGGCTGTGATTATCGTACCCACCACTGCACCCTGTATTCACTGGTTAACTGGACATCATTAACCTCACGTCACGCAGACTCTACCACTGGTACATTTTCATCTTTAAAGGGGACCACATGTAAGTATTTAAAAAATTTATGTTATGTCTGTGTGCTATCTTGACAATATTAATTCATTTTAATACACAAAATAATTCTTAGATAATTAATTATACCCTTTTTAATTCTGCCATTTTTAACTTTCGTTTTGAACGACCGGTTTCTGATACTGAGTTCTGAAGTCCACGCCCTTCAACGATCTGTTTACGCCCTCTGTAACAGCCAGTATCTGTAATGTGTTGTTGTTTTAAAATTAGCTCTTTTTTTATTACTCATTTGACTTACTGTTAGTGCTAGCTTAAGATAACTTACCGAAACCCGTCTGAGCGCGCCGCAATTTGCTGCTCCTTTTAGCATTAGACCACCCGAATCCGATGCTAATGTTAGCTTGTTCCTCTTCCGGTGTTCGCCAGCTCCGCTCGTTGCACGCGGAGATTTTGGGAGTTATCGCTGTTCCAGTCAAGACAACACAAAGTTCACCAAGTGTCTCCCGTAAATTAATCCGTAAGGAGAAGGTCCTCGCTGCTGCGAGGCTGCTGCGAGGCTGCTGCGAGGCTGTACAGTTGAAGCTCCGCTCCATCGCGCCAGAAGAGGGTCCCGTTGCCGCCGGTCCCTACGCCGGGGGTCTGCTCGTTTAATTTTTGCCGGCTGCGCGTTGGGAGCGATCGCAAATACACTAAAAATTGAACTAAAACATAAAAATAACAATTATACTTTATTTATAAAGCCATTTAAAAAAAACACAGCTGCAACAAAGTGCTGTACACATGAAATTAAGAACATATAAACAAAAGATGAGATGAAATCATGAAAAACAACAGTCATGTGTTTAATACAGAAGTGGGTTGAGCCTAACCAGGGGTTGCTAGGTGAGGGGCTGGACTCAGGTTGTGGTGGGTTGTGGCAGATTGGCTGCGGTTTGTGACGTCACAAACCGCAGGAAGTGAGGAACGAACCGTTTGTGTCACAGATAAATAAATCTACTTAGAGTAAATAAACCACTGGGTGCATTTCTTTGGCCTTAGGACTGTTTTTTTTATGAAGTACATATCCAAAGTTGAGTAAAAAACATTAAAAAGTGAATTTTGCATGTGTGGTCCCCTTTAAATCACTTCTTGGTTTGCTGCCCTCATACAACTCCTCCTACATGTCTTTGCGTGAGTGCAGCTACAGCGTGCGCTCTCAGGACATGATTACCTGCAGTGTTCCGTCAGTGAGGACTGAACTTGGAAAAAGGGCCTTCTCCTACTCCGCTCCTGCTTCATGGAATATCTTACAAAAAGATCTGAAGCTCTCGACCTTGACTTCTCTAAATGGTTTTCAGAATCTGTTGGAATCCTGGCAAAAACCAATGCAGATTTGTTCCTGTCTTTGATTTTATACATCTACCTTATAATGTTTTGCTAGTTTTTTGATACTTTGTTAAAAAAAAAATGTACAGTGTATTTCTCTCTTTTGTTTTCTATTGTTTATTGTTTAAGGAAATTCTACCATTGCTCTTCATCGTTCTTTAGTTTTAGCAGGTCGCTTTTGTAAATGAGCCCATGAGGCTCAATAAGATTTACCTGACTAAATAAAGGTTGAATGAATGTTCAAATGTAAACATAGGACGCGTAATTGTTGGCAACAAAACATAATTCTGCTCCTAAATTATACATTGGACTTTTGGTATTTGTTGGCAGCTATTATATGGCTTTAGAAATATTGTATACAAAAAGTCAGATTATCCACACAAAAAGGAAAAAACTTGGCCATGCTTCACTAATCTCTCTGCATGCATGACATGGAGGAGGAAAGCATTGCGCGTGTGAAGGCCGCAAAGGCGAGGTGGCACCTCGCAGACTGACGCTCTTTTGCACGCGGATTATCGGCCATTCTTCAGGCGGGGGGCGGGAGAGAGAGGACTGGCTCACAGGAACGTGTGCTCCTCTCCTCAACACCACACCAGCACCATCACCGCTCAGCTGCTGCGTAATCAGGCTGCTGCAGGCGCACCGCGCCACACAACACTGCCTCTTGATAAGACTCCTCGGAAGAAGGACCGTCCTGACAAATGGAGAGGCTTTTCATTTTTTTTTAAATTTAATTATGATTAGTATTATTTAGAAACCTGAACACACTTGGAATATGTTTTGTTGTTTTACTTAACCTTTATCTTAATGGGCATTTGATCTTTTTGGTGAAGTTTGGAGCTAATTCTTGGAAATATTTTGACTTTTTTTAAATTTTTTAATTTTTTTACATTTTTGAAAAAGTTTTTTTTTTTTTAAACTGGAGGATTCACTTGACCAAGGATTGGTTTAAAGGTGGACTGAAAGGGACGTCTCGGACACTGCAGGAGCGGACAGAGGACGGCGCGCGCGCAGCTCCGCAGGGCGAGCCGCTGTCCTCCCTCTCCCCCCTCCTCCCCCCCTCGCCTCCATAAATGCCCGGTCCGTCGAAGAGGCTTGAGGCTGGGCAGCAAGATGAGCTCGTGCGTCCTGCTCACGCTGCTGGCGGCGTGTCTGTGCTTCGGCGTGGCCGAGGTGAGTTCAAATCACCACGGAAACGCGCTCTTCACTGTAAAAACCACACAAATAGCCGGCATCATGTGCACATTATGGACTTTATTAGACTTTTTACAATATAAAGCTGACTGATAATTAGCTTCAGCCACTTTTATCTGAATGTGTTTGTGTTTTTTTAATAAAACGCCTCAAAGACAAACTTTTCACTGCCTTGAAACTCAGAACACCTGCTTCAGTCCATGATAAAAACTACAGTACATGTAACTCTCCCATGATGCTTCAGGGGTTTGTGGGATGTTAGAATAACTTTGGGCGCAGCAGATTGAGAACTGGTGTCTGTCTATCATGAAAAGAGCAGGGTAGTACATCAATAATGTGAGTGCGTGTACATGTGCGTGTGTGTGTGTATTGTGTGTGTGTG
>JBBPBX010020920.1:23708-42888 GCA_038048925.1 Garcialebias charrua | reverse complement strand
CAGGGACGTGCAGAGGGGGGGGCTATGGGGGCTTGAGCACCTGCCCCTTTTGCTCCTTGCCCCCAAGTGCCCTTTTGGGCAAAAAAAAAAAAAATTTTTTTTTTTTTTTTTTTTTTCCTATTCCTAAGCCCTCCTCTGACACATAATAACATACTAAAATTATTTATTTTATTATTATTAATTTTGTATTTTGCAAGAAAAACAACATAATAAGCCCTCCGGTCACGTACCAACACTACATTCCCCACAATGCAACAGTGGTAGTAGGGGTGGGGCCAATCCAATCCGGAGTCGTGTCTCATGAACCCAGAGTAATAAGACCTGCCTCACATTCACATTAGGGTCAGTGGGGGAGCTGGCCCCCTTGGGGGCATTGCCGTTCGGGGGCATGGCCCCACCCCTACTACTACTATTCAGCAAATACAGTACCTTTCAGTGTGCAGCCAGCTACAGCGTGTGGACTGAGTGAGTAGCACTTTAGCTAACAGCTAGCCAACTTTTCATCGTAACATGTCCGCTGTGTGGAAGTATTTTACACTAAACACCACAAGACAGCAATGTGCAATGTCTGCATAGCCATAGCGCCACATTAAACTGCGGTCAAGTTGGTTTTATGTTGGACATTCGAGCTCCGGGGCTTCAGCGGGACGCCACTCTCGCTGAACCGAAACAGGGAGACCGACCGCGGCCAGCTGCGTCCAGTCCGACCCGCTGTCTGACGTCTCGTAGGACGGACAGGCGGCGAGCGGCTGACCAAAATCAGAGCCCCCGCCCCGGATTGAACAAGAAAAACACACCGCTGAAGCCACGGAGCTCAAATGTTCACCGAGAAGTTGCTAAACTTCATCATAATTAATGACCAATAGCTATCAGCTGTAGAAAATGAAGGATTTTGCAGCTTGATACTTGCAGCCAACAGTAAACAATCATAAAAAAGCATATAAATTAAAAATCACAAGAAAACTGTGTTAAAAAAATGAAACAAACTTCTACATTATAAAACAATGTACAATACTAAAAGCAGGAACATGTCTGTCTGTGTTGGTTTATGCCAAGAACTTAACAGATGTAAAGCTATTTAATATTTTATTTAATCCATTTATTCATTCATTTAAAAGAGACAAAATAAAACAAATTAATAAAAAAGAAAACATGAATGAAAAGAGTGCAAAAAGAAGAAGAAAAAAAATCTTATATCACCCCCTTAAAATAAACATTGAACCAGTCCGTCCCTTGGCTTGTAGCAAATTTGTTTTTTTGGCCCTCCATGTATTTGACTTTGACACCCCTGGCTTATACAACAGGGAGCACATCGCCCGTCCAAAACCTATCATCTCTCCATAATGGATATATGTCCGATCTTCTAACTTCCTTTGCTGCATAATGTACATTGCATTAATTCTAGCATTAGGTAAATGTATCTTGAAGGAAAATAGCACTTAAATAAAAGTCCAACAAGAATATTCATTTAGAATTAAAAATAACTCACCCTGAACTACCATAATAGATAAATGTAATAACCAATCAAGTTGCTCCTGTCCAATAAAAGCATACAAATGAAGGGGAAAAACCTATCCAGACTTTAAGTAAGTTTAGGGTCTGGTTCGCAGAGTATGGAGTTAAATTTGTTTCACAATTAGTCAACGGAAAAAAAAACTAACCTCAGTTATGTAAAATAAAATTGTAATCAAAACTTTTGGAATTGTAATGATTTCATTTTTTTAAAGCAAAAACTTTTGTTTAAAAAACATTTTTTTAAATTAAATAGCTAATTTTTCTCTCGTGAACTTAAAAAGTTATTTGCAAAACATAAACTTTTATTTGCACACATCAGAAATCTTTTGTTGCGATTTTAGGCTCTGCCCACAACGTCATGTGAGAATCGCAAGCAAAACTTTGAATGACAAACAAAACTTATATTAGCAAGCAAAGATTTCTGGCATGCGCAAATAAGTTTGTTTTGCAAATAATTAGCAACATAATTGCAAAAAATGTCAATGACCTCACTGAGGTCATTGACATTTTTCGAGACATGACCAACAGAAAACTGCTGCTGCACAGTTGTTTTAAGAAGGTGCAGATATGACAAGATTTTTTTCTTCTTCTACTACCTTTCATTTTATATCTGTTTTTTTCTTTCATGTGTTTGTAAATTGTCTATGTGTTTTAAATCTGAAATGAATAAATGAAATAAAATGAATAAAAATAAATAAATAAGAAGATAACAAAAATAGCAAAAATGCTTAAAAGTTGGAAGTTTGTTTTTAAACAGTTCACCATGATGGAAAAGAAGATTTTGGATCTTAGATTCAGTTTGGGGGGAAAAAGAAAGGCAAGAGACCAAAATAAATAAGAGACATTGTCCTCCACTCAACACAGAGAAGATGAGACAATGAGGAAAAAAGAGAAACTGACAAGAAAAAAAGAAGAGGAAAGATTGAAGAAAATGTATATAGGTACTTACAAATACACTAAGACACAAACAGAGATATAGGTCTAAATTTTGGTGGTCAGTTAGTCTCAGTAGGCTTTTCTCATGGTGATATGCATTAACAATTCAATTTTTGCTTTTATTTCGTTTTCTTCTGCAGTTCCACATTAAAGTTTGATGCAGCTCTGCTTTTCTGAATGGACCATCTTCATCTCCACTGCAAGTGTAGCAAACCAGGCAGCTCTTTCTTTCATAGATTACAGTACACTAAAAAGTTGCATTGTGCCCTTGTTTATATTTTTTATAGTGTAATTCTGTAAAGACAAAATATATCTGGTGGTGTAGCTCTGATTTACATATCTTGCTAAATCGCAGGTTTGAATATTGCAATACTTTCCTATAACAAAGTAGACCTGCAGAAAGAAATTACTAATAAAATATTTTACATATGGATAGTTGTATGTTCTATGTAGAGGTTTTCCTAAGCTTTGATAGTATATCTCACAATTTTGTAATTTATCATTGTTTATTAAACTCTGAAAGCTATGTGACTTTGTTAATATTCTGTCCTAAAATGCGGTTAGATGTGCCCCCCCTTTTTTTTGAGCACCTGCCCCTTTAGTGGGCTCTGCACGTCCCTGGTTAGGGAGACCAGACTGAGATGTGGACATGTCCAGAGGGACATGTTAGTAGAAGGATGTTAGAAATGCAGCTGTCAGGAAAAAGCCAAAAGGTCAAGTAGATTTGTGGATGCAGTTAGAGAGGACATGGAGGTACAGTAGGTGGAGTGAGGACATGGGACACAAAGACAGAGTGAGATGAAGTGTCTCACTGTGGCAACCCCTGAAGAGGGAACAGCCTAAAGAAGAAGAAGAAATAAGATTTATCACAGTCCACATTTTCCCATTCTTGTAGCTTCAACCTAAAAATAATTTACACCAAAAAAAATCCACCTCATACAAAATATTAGAAACTGTTTAAAGAAGCTGTATCATAACCACATGTTGCATTCCTACCTTCTGCCCTGTTTGGTTTTAATCCCTGCTTTTGTACAGAGAGACTTTATCTGAAAATATGAGCTACCATGAAGAATTTAAAATAAAATATAAATAAAAGCCTATAGGCTATGTGTACTTCTGTGTAGCCCTGTTTCCGTCCAGCTCGTTGTTGTCCCCAACGCACTGTCAGGCTCCTCGGGATGACCTTCAGCCTGAGTATAATAATGTAAGCAGGCAAACCTGAGGCAGGCAGTTTCTCATGAACCTGAGTGTAAATAATCCTCAACAGCACACTGACAGACTTTAAATCACACCAAGACAAACAGCTGCTGTTTTTCCAACCTCACAAATAATATTTAGGAATAAAACGGAAAATGTCTCATCCTAATGTAAAAAAAAAAAAAAAAAGATCTAAACCAGTTAGTGACATAAAGTACTGGCTTACTTTATAATTCTTTGTTGCCTTATAAGGTTTGGAAAATCGCGATCACCGAACCATTAAACTATTTGATACAAATTAAATAATGGGGGAAAAGTGGTCTTTTGAGTGATGTCGCTGAGAAAGCAGGGGCAAAAGACTAAAAACATTAGGTCAAAATAGGAGGGAGAGTTTGTTTTGTCAGTTAGAAATAATTTTTTTCTGCAACATAGTTTTATTTTACTGTAAGGCTCAGCTTATGACCAGTCTAAATAACTGAAAGTTATGCACCATAACTCATGTTCCCTGAAGGAAGGGAACGAGGTGCAACACTATTGCTGTGGGAAATTGCGCCCCCGCGCGATTACCTGAAGGAATACAATCACGCCTTAACGGCAGGGGGCGTCAGCATCACCCCAGAGACCCCGCCCTCTGGGTACTTAAGATGCGGACGCCCATCCTACATTCTCCAAAATGCACTTCACCGAGCTTTAGCATTGAAAGGGCCAACTGTGTTGCACCTCGTTCCCTTCCTTCAGGGGAGTTATGGTGCATAACTTTCAGTTCTCTTATCAGTCAGTCACTCGGTGCAACACTATTGCTATGAGAACGTAATTCATTCACACCCTTGAAATGCTCAGTAAAATGCATGCTTGTGTGAATATCTGCCTTTAAACATTAGGCATCACTTGGCTGCTCTCTACTGTGTGTTGGAGAGGACAGCCTGAGTGACGTCACACGCAGTAACATCCAAACTGTAATGGTTTGCAAACGTGTTCGTTGAGCTCCAGTTCGCAGCCGCACACATGTCTGCAACTGGCACACCCTTGAACAGTGACCACGAGGTGGCCAAGCCTCGAGTAGAATGGGCATGTACCCCAGAGGGCACCTGTTGACCTTTGCTACTGTACGCCTTTTTAATGGCCTCAGTCACCCAGTGTGAGAGGTGTTGCTTTGACAGGGCCCTGCCAGTAGCTGGGGCTGCAAAACACACAAACAGTTGGTTTGTTTTCCTCCAATCAGCTGTTTTCTCAATGCAAGCACCTAAGGTCCTAACAGGGCAGAGTGCCCTCAGTTTTTTCTGTTCCTGAGTGAGGACAGGAGCAGCAGGAAATGAAGAGAGTTCAAAGTCTAAACTTCTGGGATTCAGAGTCATTACCTTTGGGACATATGCAGGGTTAGGCCTTAAGGTGACCTTTGACCTATCAGGGGCAAACCTGGTACACATTGGGTGCACAGACAAAGCATTGAGGTCACCCAAATGTTTCGCCAAGCAAAGAGCCAGGAGCAAAGCGGTCTTATAAGATAGCAAATCTATTTTAATATTGTTTAATGGTTCAAATGGGGGCTCACAGAGAGCACTCAGGACTAATTGGAGATCCCACTCAGGGGTCATGGTCCTGCTGGGGGGTCTCTTCCTCAGTAAGCCCTTCATGAACCTTATCATGAGAGGGTGTGCACCGGGCGTCTTGCCCCCCCAGCCCTCATGACATGCTGAGATGGCTGACAGAAACATCTTAATTGTAGAAAAGGAACGGCCTTTCTCCAGTAATGGTGTAGTCACACCGAACAGCGTTTCGGCAGCAGGAGCGTCCAGTTTACATGTAAAGTCAATGGGGGACGCGCTTCCAGCCACGTCTTGGCGTCGGGCGTCACGTCGCGTGCGTGTTGAGCGTTCTGGGAAGCGTTTTTCCGTGCATGTGAACCGGCTTCAGCCTCCAAACCGCGTATTCAACATGCTGAAGATTTCGCGGTTCAAACTTTCAAACGCTGCTCAACTTTACCTGATTGGTTGGTGTGTCAACCAATCAGGGAGTGTCGGGGGGATAAGAGAGGAGGAGAAGAGAGGGGGAGAGTCCCTATGTGATGTGGAAACGAGGGGGCGCGCGCACTATGTGACGTATTGTTTGTGGGACACAGAAAAGACCCGCGAGGTCGTGTACTATGGAAGAGAAACTCATTGTAGCTGTGTGTTCGCGACAATTCCTTCACGACCAGTCAAGTCTGCTCCACAGAGACGGAAATAAAAAGCTCCTCGCCTGGCGGAGTGCGCAGGACTCTGTGCGCAGGACTCTGTATACCGGTAAGCTCCTCCCACACACCCAGCAGCTGTTTCGCGTTCTGGCGTTCAGGGCTGGACACGCTGCATTCACAAGTGCGTCCACTTGCGTGCGTGACGAGCTTTTTGGAGGTTGAAAAGCTGTTCGGTGTAACCACACCATAAGTCCTGTAGAAAATAAGACGCTGGACCAGGTCACAGGAATAAGAAGCAATATTCCTTTCCATGCACCAAGCTTCAAAAACATACCATTTACGAGCATAGAGAGTCTGGGTTGACATAGCTCTTGCCCCTTATATGGTATTTACCACATTGCTAGGGAGGCCTGAGGCCATCAGTTTGTTCCTTTCAGCAACCAAGCTGTAGGCTGCCACAGTCCTGGGCGTAAGCAGAGAGGCTGTTCTTGTTGGTGATGTAACAGGTCCCTGAAGAGGAACAGATGCCCACGTTCCTGGAGTAAGCCCACCTCCAAGGGCCCTGGGCCCCTTGACCCCTTGGGGGCCAGTTATATTAGGGAGGGGACCTTCCTGTAAAAGTGTTCCCACACCACCCGGACCGGGAGTGCTGGGGGACAGGAGCAACGCACTGTCCCTGTTGGATAAACGTGGGCCAGAATGTTTGCTTTTTCTCCTTTTAGGGAGAGTCACTGCATGGAGGGAGTGCAGGTTTTGTATGCGAACAGACCTCCTGATTCCAGTCCGTTCCATGGCCGGGTCTGGTTCACAAGCCTCCGGCTCCACCATTACTCTGGAGCTTGGTAAAACTCCAGGGAGCTGTGTCTCTCCTGATGAGGGGATGCCATTTAAAAGCAGAGCTGATTCAGTGCAACGAGCACTGTCACATGTTGCAGGTTCACTGCTTGTGCACGGTCTGCTGTCCCTGTAAGATGAAAAGTTAGTTTTAGCGTAAGGATGTAAAACTGCACTAAACACCTTTTTCTGCTGAGCACCTATAAGCCTGGCTGATGACATTAAGTCCAGAACTTTCCGAGCATGTGGAAGAGGAATCTGATCCAACCCTAGTGCATTTCCTGCTTTGTATTGTTTGTTTACAAACCCTGCAACGTCATCACCGTCTCTTTTGTCAGGCCCTGTGGGCCTCTGTTGTGGCCCCCCGTCACTCATTGCTGAAATCCACTGAAACGCGCCTGGTGGCCAAAACAGCATGTTGCCATGGTTACCAGGTTCTGTCGGCGCGCCCTCCGGGTGTGCGGACGTGTTGTAGGCTTGTTGAATTTGTGTATTGTCGGCCCTGTGGGTTCCGACGGGGTGGGGGTTGGAAGATGTGAGCCCCCTCACCTGGCCCTGTGAGAGCCAGTGTACCTGTTTGCAGACGCCTCTGGGTCTGTCTGTTGCAGACAGCCCTGAGGCCACCTGCTGGGGTTCATTGTCTGAGCTAGTACCCCATGAGCCGCGAGGGAAGGGGGGGATAGCCCCCTACCCTTTATAGCGATAGGTATCAGAGGGGAGCCGTGTTGTTGATGTTGCTGTATTTTTTTTTAGTCAAGAAACAGTGTGAAACTGTTCTTTGAGTTTTTATTCGTGTTTTTGTGCAACAACATTTCTGACTTTATGTCACTCATAGCAGAACAACCATGTTTTGTGCATACATCAAAGTCACCAGCTTTTTGTACCTTTTTACAAATAAAGTCTGGACATGTAAGGTTCAGCTCCCGTACCACGTGGGCGGGCGAGCCTGTAAAGCTAAGCAGAGGGCCCGTTTCATCAGGCACGTTTCTGTCTTGTGTCCCGATTTGCCGAGGAGGTCCTCTGTTGGACCGCCTGGCGGGGAACGAACCTGTTCCTACTCCAGGAATGACTGGCTTGTGGCGGACCCGGTGGGGGTCTTTGCCGGTGCTCCCCCTCGTACGCCGGTCTCTTTTGCGGCGGATTACGTGTGGTTGAGCGGTGCCGAGGCTGCACGGGCCTGTTCCCAGCTGTCTCCCTGGGGGGGGCAAAAGCTCTCCTGGGCATGCCTTCCCGGAGGGCCTCAGCCTGTTTGCGCCTCTGTTCAAGCCTTGTCTGAATCCGGTCCAGAGCCTTTCCAAACAGTCCCGTCGGTTCTATCGAGTGGTGCAGAAAATGAATCTGTTGTCCCTCCGGGAGGTCTGTTAGAGTCATCCACAGATGACGTTGGGCAATGACCACCTCAGCCATGTATCTGCCCTGTGCAATGGCTGCTGTCCCCATCATGTGGAGCACAAAGTCTGTTGCCCTACGGGCTTCCTCCAGCACTTCGGTGGCAGCCTGCTTGTCTGTCGTCACCTGGAGCTCCTGTAGTTTTTCAGCCAGGTATGCCTGCATCATCGCAGATGCGTTCATTGTGCGCACCGCGAGGCCCTGAGCCCTGTAGCATTTCTCGAGCTGAGTATCTGAGGCTCGACAGGCTTTACTGGGCAGAGTCGGTTTTGTTCCAGAAGACCGGGGGGGCCAAATGAGATGCAAGTGTGTCCTCCATTTGTGGCATGTTGGCTATTCCTGCTGCTTCCATTCCAGCCATGTCGAGGAACTGTGAAAGCGGGAGCAGTATAGGAGCCTTGGGCTCAGGCCAGGTGCGAGTCAGCTCTGTGAGGAAATCCGGGAAGATGGACATCATGTGCCTCGTTGTAGATTGCTGCTTTGCGTAAAAATAATTTCCAGCCAACTTCGTGACTTGTTGACGGGGTGGAGGTTCGGGCCACGGGATCTGCAGCACGTCCGCCGCTCTGCGGCACAAGTCGAACAGAGCGGGGATCGAAGTGTCAGTCTCCGGAAGTACAGGCGCTGGGATGGGAGAGAGGTCTCCCTCCTCCCCGTCGTACTCATTGTCAGCTTCATCACCAGAAAATTCACCTGAGGCTGTTAGCGAGATCTCATCCGCGTTCATCATGCCTCGAGTGTCAAAGTCGGCTGTCGAGTCCCCGATGGGAGCCGTCACATCTGGGCTGTTGCCCCATTCGACTCGAGTACTGTCCTCCAAAACCATGCTCTCGAGCTCCGGCGTGGGAGTCTCAGTGAGGTCCGGGTCTGTTGGCGCCGCAGCTGCGCCCATGGCTTCGGCCACCTTCTCACCGCCTCCAGCATCTGGCTGCAGTGTGGGCTGGAGTCGGGCGCGTCCAGCGCCATTTTCGCGTGCAACATTCCCAGGCAGACAGGACAGGCCTCGTGGGTGTCTGTCGCAGAGAGGGAAAAACTGCAGCCGCTGGGGTAGGTGCGTGAGGTTGGGCTCGCCGTCCTGCTAGCCTTTTTCGGAAATCTTGGCTTTCGCTTTCCTTTCTCTGGAGCCATGTCCGAGAAAAAACAAGCAAGTCTTTCCAAAATTCTTTTTCGAGACGTCTCCTCCGTTGCGTCGCTTTCGCTGGCTAGCCTGCTACGACTTAGCAGGGTAGCGATGTGACGCAGTTAGCGCCGTCGAGCGAAGTAGTCTGTGGAGAGAAGAGAAGAAAAACTTCGGGGTTAAGGAAAAATGTGCCGGACTAGCTTTCGCCAGCCCAGCAGTACGCAGGAAAAATTCTCTGTACGCTCAGCGTAGGGAGCGAGCTCACCTCTGGTCGAGCGATGAACAACAGAGAAGTCCCACGAAGAGAAGAGAAGTTCAGGTTTAAGCGAGGTGAAGGGCAAAAAGAGAAAGTAGGATGGGCGTCCGCATCTTAAGTACCCAGAGGGCGGGGTCTCTAGGGTGATTCTGACGCCCCCTGCCGTAAAGGCGTGAATGTATTCCTTCAGGTAATGGCGCGGGGGCGCAATTTCCCATAGCAATAGTGTTGCACCGAGTGACTGACCGATAAGGGAACTTAGGGCATAACCAAAGTTGACGACAATTACATTTTGTCAGCTACAATACTGTGATGTCATGATCCAAAATGAGTAATGATTTAAGTGTGAAGACATCATAGATATATAATTCTTGAATGTCCATCCTTTTTCAACTCTGATCATTTTCTTCAGTGGTACTCATTCTTCACACTCCACTTCCCTTTGGCTCCAATTGTATGATTTAAAACTCCCATGGTGCATTTCTGCTCTCTTGCCATTTCTTTGCCTCTAACAAGAAAGGAGAGGTTGTTTCACTTCTTGGCACTCCCTTTCCTCCAGATGTAGCACACTGCTCCTTTTTTCTCACAGCTGTCAGTTTTCTCTCCGTTTCGTCCTCCTCTTTTTATTCACTCCACCTCTTGTTCCTCTCCATCGCTGATACTTCCTGCTGTCACATCTCTCTTTGTGTGTCCCCTTCAATCCAGGGTTTTATCTACTTCTACGGTCTTGGTGTCAAATAATAGAAGTTAAAAAGTTTGACAAAGACAAACCCAAAACTGCAGCTCTTTTAAAACAATTTCTTAACCCACTTTTACCCTTCTTTTGATTACCGGTAGCATAAACCCAATAGTTGTTTAAGTTGGCAAGCTGCCCCATGCTCTCTCACGTTATGTCTCACTTGATGATTGTTTTCTTTGTGGGAGCAAGCTCAAACATTAACTGTTTTTTTTATTCCATGACAATGATACAAGCAGTACAATCACTTCAAAATGTGAATATGAAAAACAAAGAGAAATCAAAACTTTAAAAGGTCTTTAAGCTTGCTATTATAACAGCTTGCACTTTAAATTGTTTTCATGGCGTGCATGCTGAAGTCCATGTGTGTGAGAGAGACAGCATGTAAACTTGTTGCATCATGTCATTTTGACTTGAGCCAGCTCATATTTCTTTTTGACTTCTTGTTTTCCTCTCCACTTCCATCTTTTGTAGTCCTGGATGAATATGTAGTAAGATTCATCAGCGTGTTTAGACACGCTAGTTTACACTTCATACATAAGGTATCTACTCTGAAGAAGCTCTGCTTTCATTCTGGGATCTGTCTCAAATACAGCACTTTTTTTAATCATCATTACTCATCGCATCCATATCTTGTTTATTTTTGGTCTGAATGTTAAGACATTTTACTTTAATTTGGTCCAAAGTTCAATACTGTCCCTGTATGTTAGCTTTGTTTCTTAAGAAGGTAAAACATTTAGATTTTTGTTCACAAACGGGACTATAACTAGAAAAATTGTATTTCCCGCAAAAATGCTGAATGCTTATTGCAGAAGAACTTGCTGAAACATTAAATTAGCTTAAAAAAAACTTGCTGAAATGTAGCTGAAATGGAAGAACAAACCGAAATTAGCAGAAGAAACAGAAAGGCAGAATTAGGTTTAAACAAGTAGATTTTTTGTTGTTGTTAGGAAATTAGCTAAAAAAATCTGTTTTAGCAAAAAAAATAGCTGGAAAGTAACTGGAAAGTCATAAGGTACCTTAAACTGCCAGAAGGAAGAAGAAAAAGCTAAAATGAGCTAAACAAATGTGGAATTTGCAGGGGAAAAAAGTAAAAATTTGCTTAAAATGACTAAAGCTGAAAAAGAAAATCTAACTAGCAGAAATAAGATGAAAGGAGCATAACAAGCTGAAATTAGCAGAAAGACGTTTATAATGCTGAAAGCAGTAGAAATTACTACCAAAAACTTCAATATAATAACAATTTCAATTTATAATGCACTTTTCATTAGTGAAAATCTCAAAGTGCTACACACATTCATACACCGGTAGCGGCAGACTACCATGCAAGGTGCTTTCCAGTCCTACTGGGAGCAACTCGGGGTTAAGTGTCTTGCCCAAGGACACAACGACACATGGTGTGGGGAACCGGGATTCGAACTGCCAACCTTCTGATTGGGGGACGACTGCCATTACCACTGCGCCACGGCCGCCCTGTAAGAATATATCTTAAAACAGCTGAAAATAGCTAAAACATGCTACTAAAGTAGCTGAAAAGTTATAACAAGCTTAAATAGTAGAAGAAAACAGAAAGAACATGTTGGCCATTAGGCCAAAAGAAGCAGAAATGAGCACAAAAAAGTGGAAATCATGTAAAAAGCAGAAATTATAAGAAAAAAAAAGTAGCTAAAAAGATAGAAAGAAGCTTAAATTATCAGAAGGAAGTGGAGAGGGCACATGTTTGCTCAGTTAGGCTGAACAAAGAAGAAATGAGTGGAAAAAATGTGGAAATAGCTGAAAAAGCTAAAATTAGCATGAAACAGCTAAATAGTAGCTGAAATAGGCTAGCCTGTATAAATAAAGGTTGAATGAATGAAAAAATAGCAGAAAATACTGAAACTTGCATAAATAAGCTGAAAGGAGCATAACAAGCTGAAAAAAAAACATCTGAAGCTGAAAATAGCTGGAATTAAGTTTAAGTTCGCACAAGAAAGCTGAAAGAAGCTGAAGCAGAACAAAATGTGAAAGAAGCAGGTTGTAAACAGATTTAATGAAGGATGTAAAATTAGCTCAATTCATTTTCTATGAGAGAAAAAAAAGTGTCAGAAAAGGCTAAATATTTCTAAAAGCTAAAGTTGAACCAGTACCAAAACTCATAGCACCCTTCTCCTGAAAGAGCTCATTTTGATTTATGATTTGTTGAAATAGCACAAAAAATGTGGAACAAGAAAGATACAGAAAATCATAGAGAAGAAAAATGGATCACCATAGTGTGAATTGCTTCATAAACAGTCACACAATGAAAATGCTGCTATACATTTCACTGGTCTTCATTATTTGGTAGTTTTCTTATTTTATGCATGATATGAGATTAGCACTGCTTCCACATAGCACTTTGAGATTTTCATTAATGAAAAGTGCATTATAAATTGAATTCATTATTATTATTATTATTATTATTACATCCAAAATGGAATAAATTAAGGAAAATATTTGTTTTTAACCCAGTTTAGAGCCGCGGTCATTCCAGCGCAGCGCAGATTGATGCAAATCTCTCCAGGAAGCTTTGTAAAGTGCATCCTGTTTGTCTAAACAACGCACTGAGTGTTTACAGGTCAGCATTAGCCCAACATGGTCACACACAAAGATTTATGTTTAAGTGCACCATTAGCCACCTTCACTTCTTCTCTGTGTGAAGCACCTCAGCGTCGCTGTTTGTTTCAGGCTCTGGTGGTGCAAAACATTTCAGAGGAAAAGTTCTTCCCCATTAGCCAAGCTCACATGCATTCAGTTCACTTTAGAAATGTTGTCCTTTTACACAGCTCCAAAGTGTTTTAGAATATTAAAGTATGCAGGAGTTAGTCCATAGTTCGAGGATTTTTACATTCCTGTTTAACTTTTTTTTTTTTTTTTCAATCAAAAGAGAAATTCTCATTTGTTTTTGTCATTGTCATTGTTGGCGTCTGAGGTAAAACCCAAAGACAAAACTTAAAGGTGGTGTGACATGATGTTGGAACTATGCATAAAGTGGCACAACATATATACAGTATGTTGTTTCATTCAACTATGTTCGTTTTTACAAGCAAAATGATAAATCAATGAACATTTGTTTCAAAAGTGATTTTAAAATTGGCGCCGTGTTTCGTCACGGGACATCCGGGTACTTACGCATGCGACGTCATGTGACATAGGGATATGAAACTCAGTCTGCGGCTGCTATTAGCAAGCAGTGTCATTGGCCCTCATTCACGAACCGTTCGTACGCACAGATTTGTTCTTAAACTGTGCGTACAAGTGATTTAGGATCATTTGCGGCATTCAACAATGTTTTCGTATCCTAAGATTTTTTTCAGATACGAACAAAATTTACGAGTGGTCCGGACCTGTCGTATATTTTAGGAGCGTCAGTCTGCTGTCATCCAGACGGATCTTCTCCACGAATAACTTCATATTTCGTTATTTAGAAAATATTTTGGGTTTAAAAAAATCACGCACCATAATTATTCTTGACAATAGGTTATTCTGTTTGAATTAGAATTATAATTTTAAGTTTAATTTGTCTGGTGTGTCGCGCAGGCTTCAGTGAGTCGTGCGCTCCCCTTGGTCATCAAAGCCGCTCCTCATATTAACACCCAGGTACATAAAATTCCCATACACCGCCGCAGAACAAGTACGAATTAAGACTGATTTTCATGCTATTGCTGGACTGCTGTGCCAAACACCATCGGAGCAATAGATTATTATATCTGATTCGAAATATAACCTGCAGAATGTGGTTGCGCGATGACGAGCGCGCATGACTCATTTGTGCTGCAAAACATGTTGGCATGCGTCTGCGCAGCGTGGCATTTATTGTCCATCCATCTCGCAGACTATTCCTTGACCACCTCCTGTCCGTGCTGCGGCGAGACGTTTGTTTGAAGCCATTTTCAGATCAAACCATTTATTCTTGATTTCTGATACTGTACGACCCACGGGACACACAACATATGCACTACAATATTAATATGAAGTTAACTGTAGTTTCGAGACATTTTAAAATGCTTCTGTTCAAAAACACATCCGACACTTGCGGGGGGGTGGGGGGTAGCGGTGCGCCACAGCTCTTCTGAATAAGTGAAACTATAATGTAACACAGTACACTAAAATTAAAGATATTTGACCATCCGACACTTGCGGGGGGTGGGGGGTAGCGGTGCAGAGCAGAACTTCAATCTCCGAACGCGTGAAGTCCTTCTTTTTACTTCTTGATTTAGAATGAATGGACACTTCCTGCTGTCAAAAGGCAGGAAACGTGGCCTTATATGGTGTTTTGAGGGGTGGGAATTATGTAAATGACCTCTCCGCGAGCACGCGCAGGTGGATGGAACAGGTGGGATTCATCAACTTTACGCAACCCGTTTACACACGTTTCCTGTGGACAGGGGCGCCGTATGGGGGGTAAAAGTTGGTACAATTCCAAGGGCCCTGGACTGACAGGGGCCCAGAGATTGGCCTTTTTTTACCATGGTGTTTTTGGCCCCTGATAATAATACATTAATGGTAGTAGCTTTGTTTTTACTTGTTTTAACAGTAAAATTTAAATATTATCTCTCCCAGACCAAAAAGCAAACATCCTCATATTTAACAAACACCCCCTGTATCTGCATGAAATGGTATGTTCTAACTCGTCAGCCCGCAGGTCCACCTCAATTTAAAATGATTGATGGACAGCGATTACATCCAATCACATTGAAGCTCACGTTGTTTTGACCAATCACTAAAAGGAAGGCGGGTCTTATAAGCAAGCATGTTTGTATGCAGCTTCACAGTCAGATCATGCAGAAGTCACGTAGTTTGTCACACTGGGACAGGTACGTGGGTCAATTAGTGTTAAAACTACAGATTTTAAATCTCGTTGTTAGGTCAAGTAAAATCAGAGGTATGATAAATAATCTACACCACGTCTTTTATCTGAATAAAGTCAAATATCAAACGCGTTACAGCGAGAAGCTGCACACTCGCGCACACACACACATGCACATACACACCGCTGAACACAAACAATCCCCGTCCTTTCTGAAGGAGGAAGTTATTTGTCAAGCACCAAATCTGCAGGAAAAATAAGAAAAAGATGCAGAAGTTGAATGGAGGTCAGTGCACGATAAAGTCACGTGATAAAGAGGAAGAACAGAACCAGTCCAGGTGTGCAGAGGAGCAGGTCCAGAACCAAGCATCAATTTCTGAGCTCTGCAGATGTTGACCCAGGGACCAAGGAAGAAAATACACTTTTTACAAACTTTCAGTAAAATAAATATTTTGTCAATAAAAAAATAATACAGTAATGTGGAGATTTTAAACACAACCCCTACAAGCATTAAAATAAAAATCATCTAAATTAGATACTGTATATTTATTTGAGGCTGACAGTTTAAGAAGGTTGATTTTCCCTCTGAGGAACATGAATAAATAAAGTTAAATGGTTAAAACGTCTAATTCAAATAAAATAATAAAGTCTGTAGTTAAATAAAACTGGTTTTTGAGCTGCATGCATTAGCTGCAAGATAAAGAATAAAGATCAATTCTTTGTGAAATGATTCTTTATTACCTGTAGATTACTGCATTATTATAAATGTATGTTATCTACAGAACTGCGTGTGTGCACTTCTGATGTTGCTCATAGTGGTCCTCACCTCAGTGTGCTCAGAGAGCTTGTGTGTATGCCCAGACACGTGAAAAATTAGAGGGAACATTGGTATGTTACCACTGATTTGAGAGCAGATATATGAACTAACAATAATTTGAAGCGTGTTTGCGTTCAGAACACATGCGCACGCCACGCTTGCTCGTCGTGTCTCTGCCGGCGGTGGGGCTCCTCGTTTTTTTTTTTTTTTGCTCCCGCAGCTCCCTCCCTCTCTTCTCTGTCTGTTGTCTGTCATCGCGGCTCTGAGCTCGCAACCCAAGTTTTATGAACCACACGTCACCATCCAACCACAGACAGGTCTTTTTCATTGAAATTTCTGAACCAAGAGGCGGAAGTGACAAAATCTTAGATTTATTAACTCAACAAAAGATAATAAGATACACATATTTTTAGTCCTCTGCATCCTCTGTCCTCACTCCAACTACCTTCATGTCCTCTCTAATTGCATCCATCTCCTCTTTGGCCTCCCTCTTTGTCTTTTTCCTGGCAGCTGCATTTCTAACATCCTTCTACCAATATACCCACTGTCCCTCCTCTGGACATGTCCAAACCATCTCAGTCTGGCCTCCCTAACTTTATCTCCCAGTTGTTCAACATTTTGTAGATCAGATTAGAATATTTAGTTAAGCATACAAATATGCTTACTGTCATTTGTTTTGAATTTGTGCAATAAAAATAGAGATTAATATATGGCTTTTAGTGCATTTTTATGTGTAGTTTTTAATCTTGCTTTAAATAGTGAATTGCATACTCTATGCAGACGGTTGCATGTACAATTCACTAACAGTAAATATTGTGCTAGTACCAGTATTGGACCAAAGGAAGCAAGCCTTTAATGTTATTTATGTAAAACTTTTGCTGGATCAGTTAGATTCTAGAGATGTGGCAAAAGCAGCTGTGCAGGGGGGCCCAATTGGGTTTTTTGTCATGGGGCCCAATATTCCTGGCGGCCCCCCTGCCTGTGGATAGAAGACTTTGTTGAATCTGACGTGACATGTTCGTACGAACGCTTTGTATGCACAGAAGTAGGAGAAATTTAGGATAAAAATACGAACATTTTCGTGAATGAGGGCCATTGTGTTCAAGATCGCCTTTTTTTTTTTTTTACATAAAAAATGCCGGTACGTTGTGTCGCATTTGGGTGTTCTAATATTGCCAGTGAACAAGTGAGCCTTTTCACTTTCCCAAAAGATGAAAAACTTCGTCAAGAATGGACAAAACAAAGCTGCCCCCCTCAGAACTCACTTCTGAACGGTAAGACTAAAATAAATACGGATGCAGACCTACATTAGAACCAGCTGTTTGTTGTTCATCACTCAAACTAACTTCGGCTTCCCAAACTGAAGACAAATCGCTCAAATCTTTACTTAAATTGGAGCCAAGATGGTGTAGTGGCTAAGGCTTTTGACTTGGGACCCGAAGGACGCGGGTTCGCGCCCCGGCCACTACACACCTTGGGGTGTCTATGAGTGCACACCTAATTCTCCAGCTCCCCGAGCGCTGACTACGGCTGCTCGCTGCACCACCTGGTGGTGGTTGGGTTAAAGGCAGAAGACCAATTTCGTCTGTCAAGTATGGGAAACATACACAGATGACAAAATGTGACAAAATCAAAAATTATATATTCACTACTGTTTGTTATTTACAAGGTGCATTCTAGCCATTACATCATAAACATGCGTCGGCGTTTGACCCCTCCTTTCTCCACCCGAAAACTGCGACGCACTGCAGAGAACTATTATATTGAAAAACACTTTTATATATTAATTATTTGATGCATCTGTGTACAAAAATAATCAAAGCTGAGTACATCACCTTTAAGGCTTTGAGACTGATCACTGAATTAAAAGATGATAATATTTTGAGAACATTATCTAACTCATCAACCACTTTGGGAGTGGTGGTGCAGCGGTAAGAGAAGGTGTGCCTGAGGTTGTAAGATCGCTGATTCAACTGCAGGTACCAACAGCATCAAAATGTGGGCGGCATAGATAAAGCACCCACACCTTCTTCCACCCTCATTTGCTCCACTCTGGGCCCTTGAGCAAGGCCTTCAACCCCCACCATCTGCTTCCACGGGTGCCCCAGATATCAGCTCTCTGCTCCACACTGTGGGCTGTGGTAGCTCAGTGGTCTGTGGTTGTGTCAGGAAGGGCATCCAGTGTAAAAATACTTGCAAGTCTTTGTGAGATTTAGTTCAATGTGGTGACCCCTAAAGAATGGAGCAGCCGAAAAAAGAAGAAAAACATCTAACTCGTCAACAAACATCTGAGAGTTTGGATTCATTAAAAATGACTAGAATTTATTTGGCGCTGTGCAAATCTGTGATTTTTTTTCTCACACTTTTTGCGTCTTATCGCCAAAATCTTCTTCTTAATCCGTTAATCTTGTGGGGGCCCATCTGTCTGTTCCACTCCATTTCTCCTCTCTTCATGCAACTCATTAAAAAAACGAGGCAACAGTAAAGTCACCAAAATCTAAATTAATGTTCCCGGTCTCAGTTCAGATCGTTTAGTCGTGTTGAACCCTCACAACATCCGGCGAGCTGCTGCAGAAATGATTTCAGGATGCGTCAAAAACAACTGACTAACTCATTCCTACCTTAATTACATTTACTGTCTCAGCTCGCTTCAACAAAGCGTTCATTTCCACGACTGCCAGACTAATTATTTTCTCTGTGGAGCAGCATTCATCACACCGGCTGGTTGAAATGGCTCTGTGTTTTTTATAAATGGGAAATTAGATGTAAAACTGATGCAGCTTCAGTGTTTACATTACCACACGACTTCTGGTATGCATAGCTCCATTTATTTTGGTTAGCTCAACACATTTCTTTATTGAATGTTACCAACTGCAAAAAGAAGATGTTTTGCACATGTCTGAATGTGCTAGTGTGTGTTTGTCTTTGGGGTTAGCAAAATATCTCATGAACCAGCGAATGGATTTAATGAAACTCTCATAAAGAAATCAACGGATGCACGGCAACTGATCCATTTTTGGAGTCATCGCAATTCAACCCAAATTTCTGCCCTTTTATCTTCACTTTTGCTTCATTCATAATTGTTGACTTCATACTACAAACATGGGCTTTGTGTATCAAAAGAATTTAAATTGCTTTAGATGCAAAACAGGACGAGTGACGCAGGAAAAGATAATGAAAAGGAAACATAACTAATCTTTAGGGGATAGCATTGGACACATTGTGATTCTTGGATATTGAGGGAATTAAATTTTATTAGCATTTCCTGTAAACACCAATAACTCCATGATAATTTGCTTAATTAAAAAAAAACTATTTTCTTTTTATCTTTGACATCACAGGAGCCTGAAGAGAAATAGCACTGGTGTATTTTTAATTATAA
>JBBPBX010020919.1:33774-42891 GCA_038048925.1 Garcialebias charrua | reverse complement strand
GGGCTCAGCACACATCCCTGAGGAGAGCCAGTGCTGAGGGTGATGGTGGAGGAGGAGAAGTTGTGGATCTTCACAAGTCTATGGGGACGCGAATCTTGGAGCAGCGGGTCGTGTCGCGGCGCATCCACAGCATACAAGCAGCGCGAAAGTGAGCAGCAGCTGTTTCCTACTCCCGCGTCGCATCCGAGCAGCGACTGTGCTGCTCGGATGCACAGATGTGGAAGCACGCCATTCCGTGCTTCCACAGCTAGATTCAGCTCGCTGCTCAGCAGCAAACAATCAGGACCAATCAGGAGAGACTCTGCCATGTGATCACGCAACGACGACGGGACGGAATTAGGTGGGCACCGCGCGAAACGTTTAACAGATGAAAAAAATCCCGCGGTAAACATGGAGGAGAAACTTACAGCAGGTCGTCAAACTGGGGGCGGGTGACACGGAAGTACCGCTGAAAGCGCTCCTCGTCTGCGCGCAGCTCCTGGATCAGATGGTGAAATTCACCGAATCCATGACGCCTCTCTAATGTGGGGTGAATCCAGAATCGTTGTTGTGCACGGCGTCTGCGTGTTGCTGCTTTGTAGATTAAGTACAAGGCAATTCTTCGTATTGCGTCCGCCATTTTTCTGAGACCGGAAATAAACAAACACCGGAGCGGAAGAGGACCAACACGCTCCTCCTCCCACTGCAGACGCGTTAGATGAGGACAGTCATCTGTTGACAAGCAGCCAGTACAGTGCGTTTGGAGATTTTTGGAAGCGCAATATGCTTTAGGTGAGGATGAGGCATCAGGCCTGATGATGAAGCAGCAGACCTGATGATGAAGCAGCAGACCTGATGATGAAGCAGCAGCAGACCTGATGATGAAGCAGCAGCAGCAGAAGCTGAACAGAGGTCTGTAGCAGCAACAGCAGCAAAAGCAGCAGCAGCAGTCTGGGATGAAGGAGCATCAGGCCTGATGATGAAGCAGCAGACCTGATGATGAAGCAGCAGCAGCAGAAGCTGAACAGAGGTCTGTAGCAGCAACAGCAGCAAAAGCAGCAGCAGCAGCAGTGTGAAGAGGAGCCATGAAGCCATAGGAGGCTGTTTGATGATGTGGTTGAAACCACATGAGGAGGCCGTTTGACGAGCCGTTTGGAGCCATTTGAGGTGGCCGTTTGATGTTGTGGTTTAACCCACTTGAGGAGGCCGTTTGATGAGCCATATGAAAGGGAAGCTGAAACCTTCCGTTGTGAAGACCTGCTGCTGTCTAAGAAGCTGAAGAGTGACCTGCTGCATGTGTGAAGAAGAGGAAGCTGAAACCTTCCGTTGTGACCTGCTGTGTGTGTTAAGAGGAAGCTGAATCCTTCCATTGTGGAGACCTGCTGGGTGATGAAGACCAAGAGCCGTGAGTGTCCTGCTGGACTTTGAGTTTTTTTGTATTAAAGAAGCTGGTTTTTGAGAAGTCCAACTTTTTTCTTTAATCATCTTTTTTTTAGGACACAGACTCCAGAGAGCCTAAAATAAACATTGTTTTTTTTAACATCCTTTCTGTGTCTGGTGTCCTTGTGTGCTACGTGCCTTCGGGTCGTAACATATAATGGGGGCTCGTCCGGGATTGGACTAATTGACCAATGAGCTATTTTTTTGTTTTTCTCCCCTAATTTTTGGTAAATTATAATGGGGGCTCGTCCTGAAAATATAATGAACGCCTCATCTAGGATTTGAACGAGATTTCACAATCTATTTTTTTCTCTCCCCCTAATTTTTGGTAAATTATAATGGGAGCTGGTCTCATGTGCTATTTTTGGAGCTGTTTTTTTGCATTTTTGAGCTGACTTTGTGGTGCGAATTGTGTGTTCGCTGTCAGCTGGCTCTTTTTGAACGTTCAGGGGCTGCTCGGACGTTAAAGTAGTCTAAGTGTAGGTCTTTTTGGTGGGGAGCTGTTTTACACAGTTTTGTTCTGAAACAATGGGGTTCGATGCAGAGATTCGTTTAAAGGAATTGGAGTTAAAAATACGTCGAATGGAATTCGATGCCAGAAAAGCTAAGGCTGAAGCAGTCGTGAGGAAAGCAGAGTTAGAGCAACAAACTGCTCTGAGAGAGATGGAGATTAAATTTAAGCAACGAAAATTAGAACTGCAAAATAAGATAAATAAGATTTATCAGAGAGAGTTAGAGCTAGGTGTTGAACATGTCCCGTTGTGTGAGGTGAGGATTCGCCCACTGTGGAGTTCTGGAGAAGCTGAGTTGGGACTTTGCTCTAGTATTTTTGTTGCTGAGAACACTGAACCTAAACTCGAGAACCTTAAACTTGAGAACCCTAAACTTGTAAAGCCTGAACTAAAGAAAAGTGAAAAACTTGAGCAAACAAAAAAACTTGAGAATGACTTAACTGTGGATTTGGATTTGGTCACTCCAGAGGTGTCACCACTGGTGGACATGCAGTGCAAAAATAATGATGATGATGATGACATTGATCTGAGTGACTGTTTTTTGTTTTTTTCTGAATTAGAAGACGTCCCAGTGAGCAATGTGAGCATTGTTTCAGAGGAGCCAAGCCTGACTGTCCATCCTGCTCCTCTGGTTACCTTTTCCTCCTGTTCACAGGAGGTTGTGAGCAGTGTTGGGTGTAACGCGTTACTTAGTAACGCGTTACAGTAATCACATTACATTTTGCAGTAACGTAGTAGTGTAACGCACTACTTTGAAAATGCCTGTAATATATTACAGTTACTAACAAAACCTTACATTCGTTACTTGCGTTACAATCAGGACCTTTCGGAGAATAGTTTTATTTATTTACCTTTCGGAGAATAGTTGTGGTACGACGAGGACGACGGAGCGGACCATAGACATTATATATAGATATCTATGGAGCAGACTGTCACGTGGGGAAAACAAAGACGTACGCGATGACGTAGGAACGTTATACGTCAACGTACATAGACATATAAAGGTACATAGACATACGGCCTCTGTCACTAGCCTCGCGAGAACTGCCACCTGCAGTAAGCCTCGGTGGCAGTTCTCGCGATGTTGGGGCTGGCGCGGTCGAGACTCGACATAGATATATTATATCTATGGAGACTCGAGAACAAACCCGGAAAAACACATAGAGATGGATGTAACCATAGATATAATATATATATATATCTATGGATGTAACGAGAGAGGACGCGTCCCTGCCAAAAAAGTTAAGACTTCGTGTAAATATGTTGAAAAATGGGACAGCGAATTTACTTTCCTAAAGTTTATTACGCGTTTTTTAAGATTTGTAACCGCGACTTTAGTGTCTCTCTCTCATGGGGGAAGGAACGATGTCCGTCAGCATGAAAAATCCGTCAAGCACAAAGGTAAGCCTGTCAGATTGTGATCACATAACTGGTTTGAAAGAGGCTGATAGGTAGTTATTTTAGATTTCTTGTAAACCTGTCTGTTCTGTTTTATTTTTTTTAAACAGAAGTTTTACATTTTGATATTGTCATTGATATTGTCATACCTTTTGAATGGCACATTTACAAATGCATTGTGCTTGTTATGTTGCACTGCTGTTTTACTTTTTCATCAAAAATGAGTGTCAAAAAGATCTCTAATATCATTATTGAAAGATAAAAATTAATACAGGTTAAATCTCAGGTACAGTATTAGAGTAATCCAAAAGTAATGTAACTAAGTTACTTTCAGAACTGAGTAACTAAGTAGTGTAATATGTTACTTTTTTTAAAAGTAACTAGTAATGTGTAACTAATTACTTATTTTGGGTAACTACCCCAACACTGGTTGTGAGTGTGTTGCTGGACGTCATGGAACCTTTAGCTGAATCAGCAGCACGGAGTGATAGTTTGCTGTCTGTGGGTGATGACCTGATGGAACAGTTTGAATTTGTAGACAGTGATTGTGTTAACTCTCAATGCTTTGTCTGCAGGGTGCCTGATGACAGTGCTGGTACAGCTACAATGATGTTACTGTCAAGTGATGGAACTGATAACACAGAGGCGGACAATTTCCCTCTGGTTGTTGGAAAAAACCCTGATCTTCAGTCTGACATCACTAAACTGAATGTTGGTGAGTGTGCAGCTAAAAGGAGGCCTTGTGATGTACAACCTGACCGGCGACGCCTTTTTGGGTTTCAGGTATTCTGAAGGCAACTGTTAGTTGTGTGTGATGTGTGTTTTTGTTTTTTGTGCTTGTTGTTAGTGTGTGTTTTTGTTTTTTGTGCTTGTTGTTAGTGTTGAGTATAGATGTTAAGATTTTTTTGGTTTCATTTACATGGGTGATGAGCATGGTGTAGTATGGCTGCATCTCTCATGTAAATTCTTATGTGGGGGGGGTGTTACATGCCCCAGGCATGTAATTTATTTTAGTAAGAGAACAAAATTGTTTAAAGGTTTTGAGGTTTTGTTTAAATATTTTGAGCAGAGGCATGAGCTCTTTAGAGGTTGTGCATGAGCTGTTTAGGGGCTGTATGAGACTTAATTGATTGCAGCTGGTGCTCATTAGCTGTAGGTGGAGGTAGTTGCTCTCTCTCTCCCTATATTAGGTCCAAGCCACACAGCAGAGAGGGTTCAAGCAAGCAGAGGAGTTCCAAGTGAGAGTGGCAGCAGGAGGAGATCCATGCTGCATGAGGAGCTGAGGTTCCAGCAGCCCCAGAACCAGACGCTGATGTATGAGCAGCTGATCCAAGCAGCTGCAGCAGTCTGGGATGAAGGAGCATCAGGCCTGATGATGAAGCAGCAGACCTGATGATGAAGCAGCAGCAGCAGAAGCTGAACAGAGGTCTGTAGCAGCAACAGCAGCAAAAGCAGCAGCAGCAGCAGTGTGAAGAGGAGCCATGAAGCCATAGGAGGCTGTTTGATGATGTGGTTGAAACCACATGAGGAGGCCGTTTGACGAGCCGTTTGGAGCCATTTGAGGTGGCCGTTTGATGTTGTGGTTTAACCCACTTGAGGAGGCCGTTTGATGAGCCATATGAAAGGGAAGCTGAAACCTTCCGTTGTGAAGACCTGCTGCTGTCTAAGAAGCTGAAGAGTGACCTGCTGCATGTGTGAAGAAGAGGAAGCTGAAACCTTCCGTTGTGACCTGCTGTGTGTGTTAAGAGGAAGCTGAATCCTTCCATTGTGGAGACCTGCTGGGTGATGAAGACCAAGAGCCGTGAGTGTCCTGCTGGACTTTGAGTTTTTTTGTATTAAAGAAGCTGGTTTTTGAGAAGTCCAACTTTTTTCTTTAATCATCTTTTTTTTAGGACACAGACTCCAGAGAGCCTAAAATAAACATTGTTTTTTTTAACATCCTTTCTGTGTCTAGTGTCCTTGTGTGCTACGTGCCTTCGGGTCGTAACACAGATACATGAGCTGGAAAAGCTCAGTGAACTCTGTGGACGTCTCAGGCGGAGGAACGGCCTCAGATGTTGCCGGGACCCCGAGCAAACATGCTAAAACGCGGAGGAATGGCTTCACCAGCTTCCAGTAAGTTATTAACTCTTTGTCCCTTAATTATGGCTCCAAATGTATGGAGTTAACATGCTAACAGGCCTTACTGTAAACAGTTTGGACCGCGTGAGAGCTCGGACGTGCAACGAGCTAACATGCTAACAGGCGGGGGAAGGCTTCACCAGCTCCCAGTAAGAAATTAACTCTTTTTTTCCTTCATTATGGCTCCAAATGTACTGTATGTGTTTTCTGATAATGATGTAGGGTACTGTGTTAGGATAGGCGAAGTGCTTGGTAACTGTACAGTAACGTACATGTACGTGTATAAGTGGCGGCCAGTGTGTATGCGTTTTTCGACTTACGCCGATTTTCGACATGCGAACGGGCGTAGGAACGGAACTCGTTCGTAAGTAGGGGACTACCTGTAGTTGATAACAGCTGCGAACAGAAACTAACAGCTAATAACAGCTGTTAACCGAAGCTAATAGTTAATAAGAGCTGCTAACAGGGAGTAACAGTTCCTTTTGGTCAAGAAGCTAAAGGCCTTCATTGACAAAGTCTTGCAGCAGCGTCTCCTGCTGGCTCACTGTTAAGGCTCCGGCAGAGCTCTGTGTACGACCTGTACGCTGCTCTACGCCCATGTTCTTTGCGCACGCGTTCACCAGCACAGCTCTGCGTTCGTTCTCGCGTTAAATGCTCGCGTTTTCGCTCCAAATTCTTGCCGTAATTTGAGCAGCTGCGCGCAGAGCGTTTACCTACGGGACAAATTGAGGTCGCTGATTGGTCATTTGCTGACACGCCTACTGAATTGATTGACAGGTCGGGTGGGGAAAGAAAGGCACGAGCTAAGCAGCGGTTTTCTGTGTTTATATGTTAATAAAAAGTTCTAAAACATAAAATAAAAAAAGGGAGCGCTGGTCCAGCACACCATAACACCAGGAAATATTTAGAACCTCGCGCAGCCACGTTGGACATGAGTTTATGTTCGCTCGTGACAAATTCATTCATTTCCTTCTCATCGAAGGAGGATGCGATCACTTGACTTTTGGCAAAAAAGCAAAAGAAAAGTCTAGATCAGGGATGAAGAAGGGGAATTTAATACATTTGTGTCTCATACAAAACAGTCCGGCGCCGGGCAGTTTATTGTGAGACAACGCGCGCGCGTAAGTGGTCGTAAAATTTGAGCTTTGCACGTTCGTGCCCTGCGGGGCTACGCTTGTGCCTCTGCGTACGTACGCCGTACAGCGGCGTACTGCCTTACGCAGAGCTCTGCCGGGGCCATAAGCCTTCTTTAAAGTTGATCTTTAAAGAGGAACTAAACTCCAAATTAACTTTTTTTAGCTGATAAACTCCCTAGAATGTGTCTAAAATGTTGTATAGAACTATGTGTTAATCTTCACATATTTGTGCGTATTAGTTTAAATCGGCAATATTTGATCTAAAAACGTGTTTACGGTAACCCTATGGGTTGAACAGAGGAATTGCAGCTTAATTTTCTTATTGGTCAAGGACTGTTCACTCTGACGTGTCTTGTTCACTCTGATGTCACAAAAGTGGTTCAAGCAGAGCCAATCCCCTGCAGAGATGAGAAGGTCCTCGCTGCAGTTCATACCTTATATGGAAGTGGTACATTGCACTCCGGAAAAGTACTGCAACGACGCATATTATAGTTTTCGGAATGGCAATAGTTATTTGTATATTTTAACTTATTTATTTTAGGAATACTTTTCACTACATCGAAACTATTTGGTTGTATTTGTTTTCTTATATTGCGATGGACAAGTAATGCATATCTGCCACGATAGGGCAGTGGTGTAGGTGCGGGTTTGGGGTCTGACAGACCCAGGTTTGAACCCCGGTCACAGAATACTTTGTGGTATTATTATTTTTTTTTTTAGGCCTTTTGTTTTGGATAGATCGGGTGGGAATAGATAAATACATCTACATATTTATTCTTTGTTGTTGCTTGTTGTAAGTTGTTTGCTGGAGTTTGTTTGTTTTAGTTTGTGGATAAAGGGGGCGTGAACGCAGCTCAACCACCCACCTCCTCCCCTCCATGTCTCTCGACACTCCCATTTTCATGAGGGATTTTGAATCAGGTATGGGGGCGGAGTTACCGTTTCCACAGTGTGTTGAGGACCTCTTTAAGGTAAACTGAGTTTAGCAGCTTGCTGAAAAATGGATAAACTCTGAATGTGTGAAATAAGAAGCCCTAAAAGCTGCTGTTTGAAGACACTCCCAGATTTATGTTTTTTTTTTTTTTTTGTAAATTAAACTTTCTTGTTTTTGTACGAGGACAGTTTGTGGACATAAAACCTTCAGCAGTCTCAGGTGAGCCTGACTCTGAGCTGTGAGGCGTTCAGGTTCACTCAGAGATGTCAGACAGTCTGTGAGGCGTTCAGGTTCACTCAGAGATGTCAGACAGTCTGTGAGGCGTTCAGGTTCACTCAGAGATGTCAGACAGTCTGTGAGGCGTTCAGGTTCACTCAGAGATGTCAGACAGTCTGTGAGGCGTTCAGGTTCACTCAGAGATGTCAGACAGTCTGTGAGGCGTTCAGGTTCACTCAGAGATGTCAGACAGTCTGTGAGGCGTTCAGGTTCACTCAGAGATGTCAGACAGTCTGTGAGGCGTTCAGGTTCACTCAGAGATGTCAGACAGTCTGTGAGGCGTTCAGGTTCACTCAGAGATGTCAGACAGTCTGTGAGGCGTTCAGGTTCACTCAGAGATGTCAGACAGTCTGTGAGGCGTTCAGGGTCACTCAGAGATGTCAGACAGTCTGTGAGGCGTTCAGGTTCACTCAGAGATGTCAGACAGTCTGTGAGGCGTTCAGGTTCCCTCAGAGATGTCAGCCAGTCTGAGTGATGTGTTGAGACCTCACCTGTTTGTACTTCTTCACGTCCCACACCTCCATATGCCCCTGCAGGTTCCCGAAGCCGGCAAGAACCAGGATGTGTCCCTGAGGACTGAGACCAGGAGGGACACATTATTCTGCAGAACTTAAAGACCGGGTCCTGATCCGAGAAGAGCAGTTTTCATTTAAATCTAGTGGTCGCTCTTGGACCGGGAGAACTCTGGACCCTCCAGACCGGCTGGAAGACGTTCTGGTTCTGCAGACAGACTCACTGTCTCACAGAGTCAACAGAAAGACGGTCAGAACCTTCAGGACGGTCTCACCTGTAGTAGGCAGCGTTTCTGGGTCCGGTTCCGAAGTCGAACAGCGGGTCACACTTCAGGTTGAAGACGGTGGCTTTGGCGGGCATGAAGCCGTACACCACGCAGAACTCGCTGGAGCTCGGGCTCCACGCCACATCGTAGATGGGCCCGTTCTTCGCTGTTTCCAAACACACAGGAAGAAACGTGGGTCAGGACTAGGGATGGGGCCGATCCGATCCAGTATCGGTATCGGATACCAGCATAATTTAAGTATCGGATTTTCCGATCCAACTTGCCGATATTTCCGATCCATAATGTATGTCAGAGAGTACTTATATTGTACCATACTCTGTGACTTCTGTCTTAACTTTGTGTGAGTTAAACCCAAAGAAGACACTCTGAGCCTCACAACAGGAAATACCCAAACTTTAACAAGAGGCAGGTCTATATCACAGACGTCCTTCTGATTCATGGTGCAGCCCGGAACACTAATATACCGCTAAGCATTATGGGAAATCAACACAGTCCACTCCCCGTTTTTTAGTTTCGTTTTTG
>JBBPBX010020919.1:16274-28774 GCA_038048925.1 Garcialebias charrua | reverse complement strand
TCTCACTGCGTCCTCTGTCTCACTGCGTCCTCTGTCTCACTGCGTCCTCTGTCTCATTGCGTCCTCTGTCTCACTGCGTCCTCTGTCTCACTGCGTCCTCTGTCTCACTGCGTCCTCTGTCTCACTGCGTCCTCTGTCTCACTGCGTCCTCTGTCTCACTGCGTCCTCTGTCTCACTGCGTCCTCTGTCTCACTGCGTCCTCTGTCTCACTGCGTCCTCTGTCTCACTGCGTCCTCTGTCTCACTGCGTCCTCTGTCTCACTGCGTCCTCTGTCTCACTGCGTCCTCTGTCTCACTGCGTCCTCTGTCTCACTGCGTCCTCTGTCTCACTGCGTCCTCTGTCTCACTGCGTCCTCTGTCTCACTGCGTCCTCTGTCTCACTGCGTCCTCTGTCTCACTGCGTCCTCTGTCTCACTGCGTCCTCTGTCTCACTGCGTCCTCTGTCTCACTGCGTCCTCTGTCTCACTGCGTCCTCTGTCTCACTGCGTCCTCTGTCTCACTGCGTCCTCTGTCTCACTGCGTCCTCTGTCTCACTGCGTCCTCTGTCTCACTGCGTCCTCTGTCTCACTGCGTCCTCTGTCTCACTGCGTCCTCTGTCTCACTGCGTCCTCTGTCTCATTGCGTCCTCTGTCTCATTGCGTCCTCTGTCTCACTGCGTCCTCTGTCTCACTGCGTCCTCTGTCTCACTGCGTCCTCTGTCTCACTGCGTCCTCTGTCTCACTGCGTCCTCTGTCTCATTGCGTCCTCTGTCTCATTGCGTCCTCTGTCTCATTGCGTCCTCTGTCTCACTGCGCTCTCTGTCTCACTGCGCTCTCTGTCTCATTGCATCGTCTTGTCTCTTACTGGTGTACGGTTGCCAGGTAACCAGGATGTTCTTGAGGGGAGAAAACTCCATCTGGGCTGTCTTTGGGAGGTCAAAGGTCGACACCACTGAGCCATCGGCACACTTCACTACGGAGACGCTGCAGGCCAGACAGGAAGTAGATGGTCACATGACCACGTCTCCATCATCATCTTGCTAGGAAACCAAGGATGAGACATACCTGTGTCCATTGCACCAACCAAACAGTGTCCCATCTCTACTGAAGGTGAGACACCTGCTGGACCGACTGTCCCTGAGACACAAACACAAAGAGGTGAGACAGGTGTGTGTTTGTGTGTTTGTTGGGTGAAGCGGACTCGTTTTACCTCTGGAAGGCAGCGTGCTGTTGACACTGAGGGGGACCACAGAGTAGAGACGTCCCATCTGAACCGCGCACTAAAACAAACAAACAAACAAACAAACAAACAAACAAACAAACGGTGACGTTTGAGATTAAAAACACAGTTTGTAAACAAGAGTCACGGCCTGATTCTGAGCGAGAGTTCTGGAACATCAGAACCATGACGACCTAATGATTTCTGTTTGTTAATGTTTTGTGTTTAGTTATTGATCCTGGAGGGAATGTAGTGAGCGGTTTTCACGAGTGTCCCTGAACGCAACCTTCATAGTCAGAACAGATCCAGAAACCTGGAGTTGTCAGATTTTATCTGTTTGTTTAATTTTACACATTCAAGTCTGGATTTGTTCATTTTAACTCTGGGATGACTTTATGAAACACAAAATAAATTTAAACTAGGAATTACTAAGAAATCTCTTGGTTTCACCTCACAAACTTCACCTGGTGAAACCCATCGTGTGCGAGTGATTCAAACAGAAACCCGTAGAGATTTTTTACGAATTTAAGATTTCAGCACAAGTTTGATCAGGAAGTTATCAGAAAAAACAACACGAAGATATTAGTGAACGTGAACAGAGTTCATGTACAGTTCGGCCCAGATACAAAGACAAACAGTAAGAAAATTTGAGATTTATCTGTTTTTGTCAGAATCTTTAACCCCGATCATATCAGATGTAGTGATTAAATAAAAAACATATACCGTATATAATTATGAATGCATTAACATAACTTATTTAATAGAAACAGCCCGATTCACTTCTTTGCTAAATCAGCAATTTAAGCTGCAGCAGATGGAGGATGAACGTTTCGAAATGATTTAATCAAGTTAATCGGATTTTTTACAGATAAAAACATTTTATTTTGTTCGATTCGTTTAAGCTTCCGGTCGATCACTAACGGCTCGGAATTAACAAGTAAACAAACACGTAAACAAAGAGAGAGTGTTGTTTCAATCAAATTACCTGCCAACAGCGGGATGGGGGGCGCCATGTTTGCATGTGCAGGAAAAAGAGATCGAGCTTCCGGAAGTGCGTCACACAACCAGGGGGCGGGGCGCCGAGTGCCACATCAGCGTAACAACGGAGAAAGGTTCGCTTTGAAATGGAAAATAGCTTTTAAAATAAAAACTCTAACACCAAATTATTCCGTTTTGCTACAATTAAAACCAACTGTTTCCGATAAATATTATAAATAATTGATTTAAAACAGTTTACACATTATATCCACGTTTGAATGACATCAAGTGTCGGAAACTAATAAAAAATTTGATGACTTCCGCTTTCAAAATAAGGATGAATGTTTAGTCGACTATAATTAGTTTAAAATATCAAGAGGTTGATCTCAGAATGTTTTTTAATGCTTTATTTTTAAATTTTACGCCTGTGTGGAATGTATCATGTTAATATATCACTCAGAACTACTGTTAAGTTTATCCTGTCTTTAAAAAAAAATCTTTTAAGTTTCCTTATGTTGGAGTCAGTCTCCCCACCATCACAGACATCTACACCTCCAGATGCAGGAAGAGCGCCACCTGCATCATGAAGGACCACACTCACCCAGCACACACACTTTTTGCCCCGCTCCCCTCAGGAAGGAGGTTGAGGAACATTAAGTGTAGAACCACTAGACTGAGGAACAGCTTCTACCCTGAGGCTGTTAGACTTATGAACATCTAACCAGGAGAATCAATGTGAAAAAAAATTACATCATGTTGCTGCTGATCTGTTTCATGTTGCTGCTGATCTTTTCTCTTATGGATTTATTTTGAGACCTAATTGTAATAAAACCTGCTGGTGTTTTATTTTCGGATCAGATCTGAGTTCATGTTTTTGATGTTTACAAAAGAAACATGTTTGAGATCAGAAGAGACAAAATGTGATTTGTTTCAAAAGAAAAAAGAAACATCTCAGGAAAACTGCTGTAGATTCATTTATCTCCTCTCGATCTGGCCTGACTGTTAGCGAATATAAATTTCATTTTTCGTTTGGCTGAAACAAGTTTCTTCTAGAAAACAATCTGAATGATGAATCTGGATGAATTAGGATTGAATAAAAGAAAAATCAAATGCAAAAATAAAAACACTTAAATCTGTTTAAAAAAAGATGTCAAAAATTAGTTCTAAAAAAATTTTCATCCATAACATTTATCTAGCACTATTTTTCTCCAATTTACACAAAATGTAAGGACAACAAATAAAGCTGTTCTATAAAAACATATTTTTTGTTTTATAACTTTTAATTTTTCATTTTTTACAAACCACAAAAACAACACTGAAAACCAGTGAAAACTAAAAACACAAGTTAAAAAGTATTTTGGCAAATAATGCTTACTAATATTTGTGTGTTTTTTATCACTATATTTTATTTTATTAAAACTTTAAAAAAATATGTTTTGATAAATGAGATTAAAATAAATAAAATTCACAAAATGATTGTCAAAGACAAGCGGATTTATTTTGAAAGCTCAAACAGGAAGTTACTTTACAGCGGTTAGCAACTTGATGCGGTCAAATGCGAAGCTTGGGGGCGTGGCTTTCCGGTTATGGGTGGAGCTACATCTTTTTGAGCACGTAGACAAACTCGGTTCGTCCCAGAACTAGAGTGCGCGGAGCGGAGTGCGCGAGGCCTGTAAACAATTCCCAAAAGCAGCAGAACATAAAACAGGAAAGAAGAAGAAGAAAACAAGATGGTGGCCAAGCAGAGGATCCGAATGGCGAACGAGAAACACAGCAAGAACATCACGCAGCGCGGGAACGTGGCCAAGACGACGGTGAGTCCAGAACCGAGCCGGGACCAGAACCCCCTGACCGACAGGTGATCGATCGGTTCAATTCATTTACAGTACACGTCACGAATTAAGCTAATCGTTCCGGATGTTCCGATCCTCTGATCAGATCTGGTGAGCGGGCTCGATCTGAGGTTCTGATCCGGTCCAGGCTCGAGCTGAGGTTCTGATCCGGTCCAGGCTGATCCGTTTGATCAATTCATTTTCAAAACTAAGTTTCACAGATCAGTGAGCCGATCGATTGAAACTGACATGTTTGTGTTCAATAATCAATAACAGGAAGTTCGCGTTCAATTAAAAGGTCTGACGTCACTGATCAAAATTAAAGGTCTGACGTCACTGATCATAAAGGTCTGACGTCACTGATCAAAATTAAAAAGGAAACTGTCAAACTTTCAAAATAAACGTCTGTAAAAAGTGGCCATGTAATCAGTCAGTCAGAAAAACTGATCAATAAAAGTGATCAGATTAGAAACGTAATGAAATCTCACTGAGGTTCTGATTGATGAAGTCTCCATCGATAAGATAAGTAAGTGTGACGATCAATCAGATCGATCAGAGTGACCAGTGTTTGATCAATATTTGCACCTGTGTTTCAGAAGAACCTGGTGGAGGAGAAAGGGGTGGGGCCATGGCTGCTGGCGCTCTTCATCTTCGTCGTCTGTGGATCAGGTGAGTCTTCCTCCAGCATTCAGCGATATTGATCAGGTATTGATCAGGCTGTTGACCTTCTGTGTGTTTCATCAGATTGTTTACATTTATTAACTAAAACTCAAAAGTTTTGAAAAAATAAAATGGAAGTCATTTTTGGTGTTGTGTGAGTCTGTGGGCGGGGCTTGTCCTTTCACAGTAAAGGTCATGCTGCGTCGGCGTGGCAGTGACCTCAGAGAGATAACTGATCGATTGGCTGTTGATCTGAGCGCGCTCAGTCCGGCTCAGGTCGGTTATTGGCAGGTCGATCAGAATCCAGCTGATTGATTATTTATTGATCGTTAGCTGTGAGTGATACTGCATCAAACCAGAAACATAAAAATATCAAACAACAAAAACCATAAAAACCAACAAACTTCAAAACGTAAATGAAAAGTACATGTTTGAAAATGAGTATTTAGTAAATTACAAGACAATATTCAGATTTAAATAAAATCGAGACGTGTGTTGGTGATGATTTATTTAAAAACGACTATTAACAGTAATTAATTTATAGGACTTTGAACAAATTAATTGTAAAACTTACTCTTACACTTTAAAGTCCAGTTATTAATGATAAAAATCACATATAAATTTAATAAATGTAAACTCTGTCTCTGTCGCACCTGCAGCCATCTTCCAGATCATCCAGAGCATCAGGATGGGCATGTAGGGTGATGTCATCAGCAGGGGGCGGAGCCACATCATGGCGACGATGGCAGGGAGACGCGACACTGATACCAACGGACCGCCGTATTTCTGACCCGAAGAAAAGCGACAGAAACATTCCTGAACTCTGACCGCCATCATTCCCACATAGACACAAGCCCCGCCCAAACGAGAACAAGCCACTCCCACCCTTGTTGCCACGCCCCTTCAGGGACCAGCCTGTTATCTGTGTTGACTTAACGTGTTGCTGCTCGCTGACCTTCTCACAGCGCTGTCGTGTCACCCTGTGCCTTTCTCTGTTTACCTGAGCTTTGGCTCCGCCCCTCTGTTTACCTCATCAGTCTGGTGGGGGGAGGGGCTGAAGTCCAGCTGTTTGTGTCAACTGTCCCAGCTGATGGATCTGTCTCGTCCTCGCAGGAAGTGACCTCATGAATCAGGAGGTGGAGTCTGCACCGTGTGCAGCCAACATTCCTGTTCGCTCAATAAAGTTTCATTTTCAAAACCGAACGCTGCGTCCGTTTCCTGTCTGATGGGGGCGGGGCCACCGGGGAGACCAGCAGGACCCGAGCTTCGTGTCGAGACCTGGAAGAACCTGGTCCTGAGTAAACCAAGTCAAACCTTCAGCTTCTCAGTTTGGATCTGGTTCTGAGGGCTGAACCATTTAGGAAAATAATCTAATTGGCCGTGGTGTAGTGGTAATGGCAGTCGTCTCCCGATCGGAAAGTTGGCGGTTCGACTCCCGGGACCCGCACCATGTGTCGTTGTGTCCTTGGGCAAGACACTTAACCCCGAGTTGCTCCCGGTAGGACTGGAAAGCACCTTGCATGGTAATCTGCCGCCACCGGTTTATGAATGTGTGGAGCACTTTGAGATTTTCAGTAATGAAAAGTGCGTTATAAATTGAATTAATTATTATTATTAATTGCAATTTTTTTCTATAAATTGCAATTGCGATTTAAAACGCGATTATTTTTTAAAATCTCAAGTATTTTTCAACAAACAGAAGCAATAAATCACGATTATTTTTTTAAATCTCAAGTATTTTTCAACAAACAGAAGCAATAAATCAATCTGTTTTATAATAAACAATGTCAGATTTATTTAAAGCAGAGATTACAATAAAACAAACTAATCTATGCCTTCCAGTACAGATGGGTCTAATGAAACATTCTGATGAAACACTGTGAAGGATCAGGCTTTATTTTTTGTTTTACTCATCAAAGTCCAGCTGTGCTTCCTCTATTTACCCACCAGGTGAAGCTGTTCACTCACTCACCTGTTGGTTCTTGGCCCCACCCACATGAGGTGAGGAGGGACCAGGAGGACATGCATGTCTCCGCTATATGTAACTTTTCTAAAAATATATTAACATATTTCTTCACTCTGTCACTATCTCCTGACAGACTGATGTTAGACAAAGTAATCTCTGAAAAAAACTATAGTCGTCTGGCTTCTCCAGGTGGTACTAAAAGCATTTCTAAAAAGCCACAGTGACCCGCCGTTAACCAGCCAATAAAAACAAGTTTTTACTCAGCCAATAAAGCTGCGTTCCAGTTGTCCTCACCAGAGCTTCTCATGCCCCCGCCTGTCCCAGCCCCAGCGCTGCGCACGTTCTCGTTCAAAGGATTGCAAAGCGATGCAGGACTGTTTTGTATGTGACACAAATGTATTAAATTCCCTTTCTTCATCCCTGATATTGACTTTTTTTTTTTCAAAAGTCAAATAATCGCTTCCTCCTCTGCACCGCTCCCTCCGCTGACTGCAATGAATGAGGAAATGAACTTGTCACGAGCGAATTAAACTCGGGTTCAACATTGCTGCCCGAGGCTCTGCATATTTCCTGGTGTTCTGGTGTGCTGGACCAGCGCTCCATGGTTTTATTTTATTTTATTAGAACGTTTTATTAACATCTAAACACAGAATATCGCAGCGGCTCCGAGAGGACATGCAGCGGAGGCGGAGCTGATCTCAAGTTCAGTAGACCACGGGGGCAGAGCCATACAGTATATGGCTCTGAGGGGGAGGGAGCAGAATGCTTTTCCCTGTTGAAAATATTTCTAAGTGCTGCATTGTACAGAAAGTTACATATAGCCGTGTTAACAGTTTCTGGTTTGTTCTGATGCCACAACCACGCCCTTCAGAACAGGCTCTGTTAAAAATGACCGCCACGGCCACGCTCTTCAGAAATGGCTCTGTTAAAGATTCATTCATTCATTCATTCAACCTTTATTTATACAGGCTAGCCTCGTTGAGTCACGGGGACTCATTTACAAGAGGGACCTGTCTCACTCACACCAAACAACCATCCACTCTCACACTCACACCTAGGGTCAATTTAGAGTCACCAATCAGCCTAACAAGCATGTTTTTTGGTCTGTGGGAGGAAACCGGAGTACCCGGAGGAAACCCACGCATGCACGGGGAGAACATGCAAACTCCACCCAGAAAGGCCCCGGACCGGGATTTGAACCGGCAACCTTCTCGCTGAGAGGCAGCAGCTCTACCAGTTGTGCCACCGTGCTGCCCAAGATGACAACCACAGCCATGCCCTTCAGAACAACATGCTCTGTTAAAGATGGCCGCCACAGCCATGCTCTTCAGAAGAAGCTCTGTTAAATATGGCCACCACAGCCACGCTCTTCAGAAGAAGCTCTGTTAAAGATGACAACCACAGCCACGCCCTTCAGAACAACATGCTCTGTTAAAGCTGCTATATGTAACTTTTCTAACAATATATTTTTAACATATTTCTTCACTCTGTCACTAGATTGATGTTAGAGAGGTAATCTCTGAAAAAAACTAAAAAAAAATATTGTCCCCTTGCTTCTCCAGGTGGTAAATAAGCATTTCTAAAAAGAAAAAGTGACCCGCCATTTTCCAGCCAATAAAAACAAAGTTTGTAACCAGCCAATAAAAACCGAGCTTGAATTTGAATCAGCCAATAAAAACAGAGCTTGAATTTGAATTTTAACAGACCACAAGGGGGCAGAGCCATATATGGCTCTGAGGGGGAGGGATCAGAATGCTTTGCTTGTTGAAATTTTTTCTAAGTGCTGATGTTCTACAGAAACTGCAGACTCCACCTTTAAAGATGGCCGCCACAGCCATGCTCTTCAGAAGAAGCTCTGTTAAATATGACGGCCACAGCCATGCTCTTCAGAAGAAGCTCTGTTAAAGATGACCGCCACAGCCATGCTCTTCAGAAGAAGCTTTGTTAAAGATGACGGCCACAGCCATGCTCTTCAGAAGAAGCTCTGTTAAAGATGACCGCCACAGCCATGCTCTTCAGAAGAAGCTCTGTTAAAGATGGCTGCCACAGCCACGCTCTTCAGAACAGGCTCTGTTAAAGATGGCTGCCAGAGCCACTCCCTTCAGAACAACAGGCTCTGTTAAAGATGGCTGCCAGAGCCACTCCCTTCAGAACAACAGGCTCTGTTAAAGATGGCTGCCAGAGCCACTCCCTTCAGAACAACAGGCTCTGTTAAAGATGGCTGCCAGAGCCACTCCCTTCAGAACAACATGCTGTGGTTCCAGACTCTGAGCTGCTGTGGAGCTGACGGTCTTCACGTCAGAATTTGTTTACTTCATTTATTGTTGTTTACAGCTCTCTGTTCTTGTGTGTCCCTTATGTGTCCTTCTGTCTGTCCTAGTGTCTTTGTCCTTGTGTGTGTCCCCGTGTTTGTGTCCCGGTGAGGACACTTCGGCCCCATCAGTCCCTCATGTGGGTCACTCGGGCCTCAGCAGACGTTCTTTGTTCTCTCTCTTTTGTTCTGTGTCCTCTCACTCCGTCAGACAGCAGCTGGAGACAGAGAACCTGAAAACAACGTCTTCACATCGGGTCCAACCAGAGACCAGAACCAGAGATCAGAACCAGAGACCAGAACCAGAGACCAGAACCAGAACCTGGTTCTAACCTCAGACCTGTTTATGTTTGTTTATTAAATTTGTTCATTTTTTTACAAAAGAAACAATACAAGACAATCCCATAAATGATAATGTACAAAATATAAAAAAATGAAAGGTAGCAGAAAGAAGAATAAATCTTATTATATCTGCCCCTTTTTTCCAACAATCAGATTAAACAATAATAATCTTCAACCAACAGTACAAAATGACTAACTCTTTCTAATTTTCTAACTAATACAATACACATTACGCTATTTCATATATATTTTTTAACACATTCGTTTTGATCATTTTCTTAAATGTAAACATTGACTTGGCATTTTTAACTACATTCTCCAAGCCATTCCATAATCTAATTCCCTGGATTGAGGTAGAACGTCCCTTCAAACTAGTTCTGAATTGTGGTTTTACAAACATCTCTGTCCCCTTAAGATTATAACAACTTTGTCTTTTAACAAAATGCATTTGGATATTTAAAGGTAATGCATTATTTTGAGCCCTATACATAACTGATAAAATATTATAGTCTACCAAATCATGGAACTTCAATAACTTCAGTTGATAAAATAATGTACTTGATGGATGACAGTAATGTTTTCTAGTGATAATTCTTACAGCTCTTTTCTGTAATACAAAAATAGGCTTTGTGATTGTTTTACACGCTTTCCCCCAAACATCAATACAATAGATTAAGTGTGGAACAATGATTGTGTTATACAACAAATACAGAGCTTTATCATTCAATAGGTCTCTGACTTTGTACAGTACTGCTATCGATTTAGCTATTTTTATTCTTACAGAATTTATGTGTTGTTTCCATGTCAGTTTGTCATCAATGATAACACCCAAAAACTTCACCTCACTCACTCTACAAATCTCAACATCCTCAATTTTGAGTGGAACATCAACAGTTTTCTTTTTATTACTGAATATCATGTAATTAGTTTTTTCTAGATTTAATGATAATTTATTTATTTTAAACCAAGTTTGTATTTTGACAAATTCTGTCTTTATCAATTCCAACATTTGTTCTATATCTTCACCTAAACAGAAAAATGTGGTATCATCAGCAAAAAGTACACATTTAAGGAGTCCTGACACATTTACCAAGTCATTCACATATAAAATAAATAGCTTTGGTCCAAGTACAGAGCCCTGGGGAACTCCACATGTGATATTACAGAGGTCAGATCTTACATCATGTTACCTGTGTTCTTAGTGTTCTCGTCTCTTGGGCCGTTCTATTTGCTGTAAAAGTTCTTTGGGCCTAAATTTTCACGACTCTTTGGTTCTGTCTGGTCAGCGGTCGGGTCGACCCGAGAGAGAACTGACTGGATCTGACCCGGTTTACTGAAACACGCTGAGGTGAGCAGCACAGGACCAGGACCCGCTGCAGGACTCAGGTCCAGAACTCTGATCCACACACACAGAACCATCAGAGAACACTGCAGGCTCTTATTTTGACAAGAACACTGCAGGCTCTTATTTTGACAAGAACACTGCAGGCTCTTATTTTGACAAGAACACTACAGGCTCTTATTTTGACAAGAACACTGCAGGCTCTTATTTTGACAAGAACACTGCAGGCTCTTATTTTGACAAGAACACTACAGGCTCTTATTTTGACAAGAACACTGCAGGCTCTTATTTTGACAAGAACACTACAGGCTCTTATTTTGACAAGAACACTGCAGGCTCTTATTTTGACAAGAACACTGCAGGCTCTTATTTTGACAAGAACACTACAGGCTCTTATTTTGACAAGAACACTGCAGGCTCTTATTTTGACAAGAACACTGCAGGCTCTTATTTTGACAAGAACACTGCAGGCTCTTATTTTGACAAGAACACTACAGGCTCTTATTTTGACAAGAACACTGCAGGCTCTTATTTTGACAAGAACACTGCAGGCTCTTATTTTGACAAGAACACTACAGGCTCTTATTTTGACAAGAACACTGCAGGCTCTTATTTTGACAAGAACACTACAGGCTCTTATTTTGACAAGAACACTGCAGGCTCTTATTTTGACAAGAACACTGCAGGCTCTTATTTTGACAAGAACACTACAGGCTCTTATTTTGACAAGAACACTGCAGGCTCTTATTTTGACAAGAACACTGCAGGCTCTTATTTTGACAAGAACACTGCAGGCTCTTATTTTGACAAGAACACTGCAGGCTCTTATTTTGACAAGAACACTGCAGGCTCTTATTTTGACAAGAACACTGCAGGCTCTTATTTTGACAAGAACACTGCAGGCTCTTATTTTGACAAGAACACTACAGGCTCTTATTTTGACAAGAACACTGCAGGCTCTTATTTTGACAAGAACACTGCAGGCTCTTATTTTGACAGGAACACTACAGGCTCTTACTTTGACAGGAACACTGCAGGCTCTTATTTTGACAAGAACACTGCAGGCTCTTACTTTGACAGGAACACTGCAGGCTCTTACTTTGACAAGAACACTGCAGGCTCTTACTTTGACAGGATGTACAGAAAAATGTCCTCAGAGGCAAAACATCTGTTGAAAAACAGACCTTCAGAACCAGAGCACTTCCTCAGATCCAACTCAGGCTGCAGAAGATGATTTAACCAGATCTTCTGAAACCTAAACTGGACCTGGCTGGTTCTGAACTGGGTCTAACTGTATCTTAGAAGTTCTCTTTTGATTGAACTAAATCTAAATTGGACCTGAACAGATCCAAAATAGAAAACAGGATCTAGAGTTCTGACCCGACCCGACTGCAGCTGTCAGGATTGAACTAAACTGGATTCATCTGAATCTGAACGCCTTGAACTGGATTTAAAACTGGATTTTATTATAAACTGGATTAAAGTCAGTCTAAACGGGAACTCTCTGAATCTGATCCAGTTCATATCAGAACCTGAACATTTGGACCCGTTCTTCCTGAAATCAGTTTATGAATAACACTCAGCTGAAAACGGGTCAATAAACACCTGAAAACATAAAAAATAAAGTATTTTAAAGATGGTGGCACAGAACTGGCAGAAGTAAACAAAATGTTTATTATTTATATTTATTAATAATAAAAAAACAGAAGGACAATAAAAAGTCCGACCTGATTTAAGACATGCAGCGATTTGTTTAATCAAAGTTTTAACACCATCAGTCTTTTTGAATAAAATTAATTAAAAAAAAAACTGCATAAATTTAAACAACAAACTCAGCAGAAGTTCTGAGACGGAACCAGAACCAGAACAGTGG
>JBBPBX010020919.1:0-16225 GCA_038048925.1 Garcialebias charrua | reverse complement strand
GAATTTAAACAAATTTTTAATTTGATCAAAAAGGAAAATATTCCAATGAATAAAGTAAAAACTCATCCATCATCCTCTCCTTCTTCCTGACTCAGGTCTCGGGGGGCAGCAGCTTGAGCAGGAGGTCCAGACATCTCCCTCCACAGCCTCTTCCAGATGTTCTGGGACGACTACAATCCCATATTCACGGAGCATTCCCCACAGTGCACCCTGAGGAACACGGTCTAATGTCTTCTCCAAGTCCATAAAACACATGTAGACTGGATAAGCTCCCATGACCCCCCGAGGACCCTAGTGAGGGTAAAGAGCTGATCCAGTGTTCCACGGCCAGGACAGAACCTGCAGTGTTCCTCCTGGATCTGAGGTTGGATCAACGATCGGACTCTTCTCCAGTGAACAGACCTCACAGGGAGGCTGAGGAGAGTGATGATCTGTAACTGGAGCACACCCTCTGGTCCTCCTTCTTGTAAAAACATATTGTTTTTAAAAAAATATTCTAAGATGTATAGCAAGGAATAAAGATCTATCACCAAGCCAAACATCACGAAGACCAAGAACCTCTTCCCACAGGTCAGAGACAAACCGCCGTACAAAACCAGATCTGGGTCTCAGAACTTGGAATGTCTCACAAAGCTCAGAAAGACGTAACATTAGGAAATGAAAAGATGATGGACTGGGTAAGGAGGGCTTTAATCTGAGACACATCCAGGAGGACAAAGATCTCCCTGATGGAGCGGAGAGAAGGAGGTCCTGTCCACAGGACAGAGAACCAGTCAAAAACCAGACCTCAGTCCATCTGGTTTGAGACTGTCGGGCACAAGCACCATCCAACCTGAAACGAGAGACATTTGGACATGAAGAATGAAAAAAAAAGGTCCAGGTTAGCTGGACCACGACCCCGGAGATGGATGTGAAGAGACCTGATGATGGAACCAAGACTCAAACCCACTCAAATATTTGTAAAATGTCAAGGGGGCGAACACTTTTACAACCTTAGGTACAAACGAGGCTCAATGTGTGGTACCAGACAGGGTTCTGATCCAGGTGACTCATGGCAGCAGCTGGCTTTAACAGGACCTGATGGTTCCTAATGTCATGGATTCACTCAGAGAGCGTGTTAAAACCCAGTGGCGCAGACGGAAACGCAGGAGGCAAGAGATCGTAAAATAAATACTTTTAATGACAAAATAAACAAGGCTGTCATGGCAATACTCACAGGAGCTGTGGCGAGAGACATGAGGGTTTCCCAGATTACACCAGACTATGCACCGACAATGAAATGAGACACAGACAGGGCTTATATACACACAGCTATGACGAGACATGATCACAGACACCTGGGGACAATCAACGGAGACACTCAACTAGAGACACAGAGCAGGACCGGAAACCTAAAACATGAAAGTAACTAGGATGACAACTAAGAGTGAATAAACATGATTAAACTGGAAGGGAATTTAATAAACTAACTGACTAGGAACTAACTAACAGAGGGGGACGAAGGAAGCCTAAACATGACTAAACTGGAAGGGAAACAAATAAACTAACTGACTACTAACTGACTAACAGAGGGGGACGAAGGAAGCCTATCCTTACAGTACCCCCCCCTCAAAGACGCCCCCCGGCGTCCCCAAAGAACACACCCCAAAAAACAAAAAAGGAGGGAACAAAACCAAAACCCGACAGGAAAAGACCTGGGAGACAAACACCAAACCCAAAAACAACCAAAACAAGACCCGGCCTAGGAAACCAGCAAACGGCCAAAAAGGTCCACCAGGAGACCCACATCAGACAACGGGCCATCGGGCGGACGGACGGGGTGCCATCCACCAGGTCGAGAGTCGTCGGGCGGACGACCATGAGGCCGTCCAACAGGCCGAGAAGCGTCGGGCGGGCGACCATGAGGCCGTCCAACAGGCCGAGAAGCGTCGGGCGGGCGACCATGAGGTCGACCAACGGGCGAGCCGGGCACGCAGTCATCAGACGAGCCGGGCACGCAGTCATCAGACGAGCCGGGAATGCAGTCACCAGACGAGCCGGGCAAGCAGTCAGCAGACGAGCCCGATAAACCGTGAACAGGAGAGATTGATGAGACGACATCAATCGAAGGGACCCCAGCCAGAGACGTGGAGACGTCATCGGAGACGACAGGCGTGGAGACGTCATCGGGGACGACAAGCATGGAGACGTCAACGGAGACGACAAGCGTGGAGGCGTCATCGGAGACGACAAGCGTGGAGACGTCATCGGAGACAACAAGCGTGGAGACGTCGTCTGGGACGTCTGGCGAAGAGACGTCGTCAGGGACGTCCGGCGAAGAGACGTCGTCTGCGACGTCCGGCGAAGAGACGTCGTCTGCTGCGACGTCCGGCGAAGAGACGTCGTCTGCTGGACGTCCGGCGAAGAGACGTCGTCTGCTGGGACGTCTGGCGAAGAGACGTCGTCTGCTGGGACGTCTGGCGAAGAGACGTCGTCTGCTGGGACGTCTGGCGAAGAGACGTCGTCTGGGACGTCTGGCGAAGAGACGTCGTCTGGGACGTCTGGCGAAGAGACGTCGTCTGGGACGTCTGGCGAAGAGACGTCGTCTGGGACGTCTGGCGAAGAGACGTCGTCTGGGACGTCTGGCGAAGAGACGTCGTCTGGGACGTCTGGCGAAGAGACGTCGTCTGGGACGTCTGGCGAAGAGACGTCGTCTGGGACGTCTGGCGAAGAGACGTCGTCTGGGACGTCTGGCGAAGAGACGTCGTCTGGGACGTCTGGCGAAGAGACGTCGTCTGGGACGTCTGGCGAAGAGACGTCGTCTGGGACGTCTGGCGAAGAGACGTCGTCTGGGACGTCTGGCGAAGAGACGTCGTCTGGGACGTCTGGCGAAGAGACGTCGTCTGGGGCAAAGACATCAGGTGTGGAGTCATCGAACGTAGTGACGACCTCGAGCGTAGAGACCCCAAACGTAGAGATGCCATCGATGTAGAGACCCTCAGTTGATGTTGACGCATCAGCAATGCGTGGACCCTCGGAGGAGGTGGAGGCGTCCGTCACGCTGGGACCCTCTGTGGAGGTCAAGGCGTCGACGGCGCTGGGACCCTCTGTGGAGGTCAAGGCGTCGACGGCGCTGGGAACCCCAGGAGACGTAGAGGCGTCGCAGGCATCGGGACCCTCAGGAGACGTAGAGGCGTCGCAGGCATCGGGACCCTCAGGAGACGTAGAGGCGTCGCAGGCTGGGACCCTCAGGAGACGTAGAGGCGTCGCAGGCATCGGGACCCTCAGGAGACGTAGAGGCGTCGCAGGCGCTGGGACCCTCAGGAGACGTAGAGGCGTCGCAGGTGCTGGGACCCTCAGGAGACGTAGATAGAGCATCCCCCTCTAGAGCCGGCTGTGAGACCTCTGGGCAGCAGAAGATGTGGGAGGCGTCCTCCAGGACCCTCTCGGAACAGGATGCGTGAGGGGCGTCCTCCAGGACCCCCTCGGAACAGGATGCGTGAGGGGCGTCCTCCAGGACCCCCTCGGAACAGGATGCGTGAGGGGCGTCCTCCAGGACCCCCTCGGAACAGGATGCGTGAGGGGCGTCCTCCAGGACCCCCTCGGAACAGGATGCGTGAGGGGCGTCCTCCAGGACCCCCTCGGAACAGGATGCGTGAGGGGCGTCCTCCAGGACCCCCTCGGAACAGGATGCGTGAGGGGCGTCCTCCAGGACCCCCTCGGAACAGGATGCGTGAGGGGCGTCCTCCAGGACCCCCTCGGAACAGGATGCGTGAGGGGCGTCCTCCAGGACCCCCTCGGCACAGGAAACTGGAGGGGATCCCTCCTGGGACCCCTCGGGACCTTCCGAAGACGTGGACGCGGCGTCTGGACCCTCCGAGGACGTGGAGGAGGCGTCTGGAACCTCCGAGGACGTGGATGAGGCGTCTGGAACCTCCGAGGACGTGGATGAGGCATCTGGAACCTCCGAGGATGTGGAGGCGTGACCTCCGGAGCCGGAAGCAAGGCGGTAGCGCCCACTGGAGCCGGAGGCAAGGCGGCAGCGCCCACTGGAGCCGGAGGCAAGGCGGTAGCGCCCTCTGGAGCCGGAGGCAAGGCGGCAGCGCCCTCTGGAGCCGGAGGCAAGGCGGTAGCGCCCTCTGGAGCCGGAGGCAAGGCGGCAGCGCCCTCTGGAGCCGGAGGCAAGGCGGCAGCGTCCTCTGGAGCCAGAGGCAAGGCGGTAGCGTCATCTGGAGCCGGAGGCAAGGGCAGCGCCCTCTGGAGCCAGAGACAGGGCAGCGCCCTCTGGAGCCAGAGACAGGGCAGCGCCCTCTGGAGCCAGAGACAGGGCAGCGCCCTCAGGAGCCAGAGACAGGGCAGCGCCCTCTGGAGCCAGAGACAGGGCAGCGCCCTCTGGAGCCAGAGACAGGGCAGCCAAAGAATCAGGAGCCGACGAGCCGGGCGAGGAGACTGCAGCAGCTGAAGAGCGATTTCTGCCATGGCGGCGACGGCGCGGTCCAGAACCTGACCGGTAACCCCTCCTGGACTCAGGACCCTCCACGGCACAGGTGATGTGAGGGGCATCCTCCAGGGACCCCTCGAGACAGGATACAAGAGAGGCGTCCGGACCCTCTGAGGACGTAGAGGATGGACCCTCTGAGGCTGGAAGCAGGGCAGCAACGCCCCCTGTAGCCGCAGGTACTGGAGCTGCAGCAGGTACTGGAACTGAAGGTTCTGGAGCTGAAGCTACTGAAGGTTCTGGAGCCACAGGTTCTGGGACTGCAGCAGATTCCGGGGCTGCAGCAGATTCTGGAGCGGCAGGGTCTGGACCGAATGCAGCTGCAGGTGGATGCTGGTTGGTAACTGTTATAGGTGAGGAGTCATGAGACACAGAACCAGAAACAGGAACTGGAGCTGAAGAGCCTGGAATTGCTGGCTCATGAAAACAGGTGGCTTCTTTCAGAGTTGTCCTTATTTTAAACAGAAGCTGCTGATATTCAGGGATCTGGGTGAGACCAGGTGTAGACGTCAACAGTCTTTCAGCTAGGGAGAGTAATAAAGTTGAACTGGCCGGGTTAACTCCAGCTGAGGAAAATAGTCCTTGCAAAGTACAGTTTATGTGCTGTAAGTCAGAAATGTTTATCACCCCAGAAAAACTTCCTGGGACGACCTCTGCTGGTTCAATGAGACATCGTTCAGGTGACTGACCCGTGGGCTGACCCCCCTTCATCTGGTCACTAGATGAACGGGGAGCTGAGTGAGTGGTGTGAAGACCCGCCCCCGTGGAGTCGCTGTGACCGGGTTCACCGAACCGAGCCGGGACAGCTGTGAGCGACCGTGGAGCGTTTGTTTCCACCCTCACCGGAAACCTGGGAGATGAGGCCATGGAACTCGCTACCCCTGGAGCGCTGGAGTCGTGCCCAAAATACTCGGACTCGCCGGACCGGGTCTGAACAGCTGACCAGGACGGAGGTGCAGGTGAACGCTTCCGGTTCTTCTTTTTACCGCTTTTACGGCAGCATGGAGACTGGGGAAAAAGAGGAATACACAAATCGTCCTCCTCGTCCTCTCCGGACGTCCATCCGGAGACAACGAGTGGACCTGGAGAGAGAGCCGAACTGGAGCAGGACGTCAGGCGGTCCTCGTGGAGCCGAAATCCACCACACCGGAAAACGACCTTGTCCCTCTGCGTGGAGTCGAGCAAACAGGTAGGCGACCCGTTCCGCCTGCTGGGTTTTTTGTATGGTCGGTGCATAATGTCAAGGATTCACTCAGAGAGCGTGTTAAAACCCAGTGGCGCAGACGGAAACGCAGGAGGCAAGAGATCGTAAAATAAATACTTTTAATGACAAAATAAACAAGGCTGTCGTGGCAGCAATACTCACAGGAGCTGTGGCGAGAGACATGAGGGTTTCCCAGATTACACCAGACTATGCACCGACAATGACATGAGACACAGACAGGGCTTATATACACACAGCTATGACGAGACATGATCACAGACACCTGGGGACAATCAACGGAGACACTCAACTAGAGACACAGAGCAGGACCGGAAACCTAAAACATGAAAGTAACTAGGATGACAACTAAGAGTGAATAAACATGATTAAACTGGAAGGGAATTTAATAAACTAACTGACTAGGAACTAACTAACAGAGGGGGACGAAGGAAGCCTAAACATGACTAAACTGGAAGGGAAACTAATAAACTAACTGACTACTAACAGACTAACAGAGGGGGACGAAGGAAGCCTATCCTTACACCTAATGGTGCAGGGGTGCCCAATACGTTGATGGAGATCCACCAGTGGATCTCCAAAGTATTCTGGTAGATCTCATGGCATTAAAAACAGACGTCAGCCGATCATCATCTCTGAGACGTGTCTCCTGATTGACACACAGGGCAGCCGGTCCGAGGCCCGTTTACACGACGTGAGACGTTCACGTGAGACGTTCACGTGAACGTCTCACGTGAGAGGTTCACTGACAGACAACAGCCTCGTTCTCTCTGAAAACAGGTTTCTGGTCTGAGTGGAGATTTTCAGGGGAACCCCCCACGGAGGAGTAAAATAAGTGGCACATGCACACTCCAGACGGCTACAGTCCAAAGTTTTTCTGCTCTAACAACAGTTATAATAAATAATAATAAATGAAGGGACGTTTTATCTCTAATAAGGGAGTGGAATTGTGGAATGTTTTGGAAAAAGATGTTAAAGATGTAAACTCTGTGATGAAATTCAAAAAAATGATCAAGTCTAAACTGCATTCAAATGAATTTGTTAATTGTTGAGTGTGAAATGTTACTAAATTGATCTGTTGTTTCTGGAAAATTATTGTTTAAATTGATTGTTTGAAATTTTTTTTTTTTTTAAAGGGGCAGACAAAATCAGATTTTTTTCTTCTTTCTGCCACCTTTCATTTGATGTATTTTAATTATTTCACAAATTTATGAAATGGTTTTTTTCCCCATTATCTTTTATGTTGTTTTTTTAATATGTAAAATGAATAAAAACTTTAAAGAAAAATAACAACAGTTATAATAAAAAACAACAGTTATAATAAATGTCAGAGAGCAGTGCTCAGCCTTTTTCAGCTTGTAAGAACAAACTAATAAAGTCCAGGCTCCAAAGAGACGTTAGTGTTTGGATGTAACTGTCATGCAGACGATGCATGCAGCTGAACTCTACATCAGGGTTGCCAGATAAATTAAAAATGTCTTATTTACCCCCTCCTTTTCTGTGCACATGTTCAACTCTTCTTATCTTTACTCAGCACATATGACAGTTTAGCTCAAAATACTACAAAGTATCATCTTAAAGCTCCACTGACATGATCTTTTAACTTTTCAAAAAATGGCACAACATATATAAATATTAAGATACACCTCTGACCGTTTTTGCTAAAATAATGTTCAATGAATGAAATTTCCTCTCAAAATATTTTAAATTTAGCGCCGTTTTTTTAGACCGTAAATCCGGATTTTCCGGTCACGTGTCAGCAGAACTTTATGTGACGTCACGTCCGATACTGAACTCTGCTCAAAACGTACATTGAATGGACAAAAATATAAACGCATCCATCAAATTTAGCCAATTAAAACTACATTTGGCTTCAGTTCGTGGAGAAAAAGTTATTTTGAGAGATGCACAACGAACGGAAAGCTTTATATTGTCCGTGTTGCTTCTGTAAGAGTTATCACGATAGCTCTGCTGCCATCTGGTGCTCAATGTGAAACCTGCCTTGAAAAAAAAAGCAACACGGACAATATAAAGCTTTCCGTTCGTTGTGCATCTCTCAAAATAACTTTTTCTCCACGAACTGAAGCCAAATGTAGTTTTAATTGGCTAAATTTGATGGATGCGTTTATATTTTTGTCCATTCAATGTACGTTTTGAGCAGAGTTCAGTATCGGACGTGACGTCACATAAAGTTCTGCTGACACGTGACCGGAAAATCCGGATTTACGGTCTAAAAAAACGGCGCTAAATTTAAAATATTTTGAGAGGAAATTTCATTCATTGAACATTATTTTAGCAAAAACGGTCAGAGGTGTATCTTAATATTTATATATGTTGTGCCATTTTTTGAAAAGTTAAAAGATCATGTCAGTGGAGCTTTAAAGCTACAGTACTACAGTTCATAGTTTCTTATCTGGCAACCCGACTGACATGGAAACTACAGCCTTTCCAAGTAAATCTGCTCATTTTTTGTTTATTACCCCCAATAAACATTGAAGAAACAGTAAAGTTTCCAGAAGTTCTCGTGTAGACGGGGCCTTATACTCAGGACAGTATTATGTTCATTAAATGTTTAATGTTTTAGTTTTAGAGTTGGTGTGGATTTTCATGCTCTTGCACCGCTATGCAAAAAAAAAAAAAAACTCAGGACAGTGTTAGTTTTACTATTTTATGCTTATGTCTATTATTATATGTTTCAGTGTTTCAATGTTTAGATGTTTACTGTTGCACCGAGGGACTGAGAGAAACGCAATTTCGGTCCTGTGTATGTCCTGTACAGTACATATTGCAGATCTGACAATAAAGTTGACTTTGACTTTGACTTATAGCAGGTAGATCTTTGACTTGGTCATTTTAAAAGAAAAGTCTGAGCACCCCTGGTTTAAAGGATCTTAAAGACAGGAGTGGGGGCGGGGCTAGGAGGAACGATGTGCGTTGAACGGTACCAGACCCTGTTCAGGACTTTGAGGAGGACCTTGAGGACATGAAGGGTCCATATGAAGTGACGCACCAGACCATGTCATTAAAAACCTGCTCTGAGACAGTGTTGAGGTTCTGTAGGACATGTTGAGTCCACAGAGCTGCCAGCGGATCAGACTGCTGGTTTCTAAAGGTTTGTGTCCCAGATGACATCACCATCACTGCACTTACTGGACTCTGTTCTGTTCTGGTCCAACATGAGTCCAACCCTTACAGTGTTCGATGTCCACCGCTCTGTCCCTGCAGACGCCCTCAGCTGTTGGACGGCGGTTCTGGTTTCAGCCGGACGGCCCAGGAGTTGGCCGACACAACGTCGCCGCTGCGGTGGACGCGGCAGGTGTAAACGCCGGCGTTGAACTCGTTGGCGACGATGCGGAGGTCCCGGTTCTTCATCACGATGTACCCGGGGATGGAGGTGAGGAGCTGCTCGCCGTCTTTGTACCAGCTGCAGAACCAGAGGAGGACAGAACGTTTGGTTCCCAGAACCTCACACAGTTCCCCCACAAACACCTTCTGTTCTGAATGTCTCTGAAAAACATTGTTTAAAAAACTGAAGTTTTAAAAGTTTTTTGTTTGTTTGTTTGTTTTATTTATTCATTTCATTTCAATTTAAAACAGGACATATTCAAAACAATTAAAATAAAAATACCCATAAAATGAAAGGCAGCAGAAGAAGAATGAATTCTGATCATTTCTGCCCCTTCTATTATCAATTCAAAACAATAAATTCAAACAATACATAATTAACAAACCACAAAACTTATCACAATTATTCATTATAATTCCCCAATTTTCTCAAACTTAAATATAACTCATCAACAATACGTACATTCTTGATTCTTTTCTTGAATACGACTAATGATTTCTCATCACGAGTCATCACGATTTCTGAAAACAGAACTCTGAAGCTGACCCGAGTCCAAAAACACAACCGGAACACAGTCACATGAGTCTTTTGGGTCGGGTAGTTTTAGGTCTGGACCCACACCAGTACACATACAACAAGACTTGATCAACAGAAAACACCATCTCCTCTGTGGTCCACACTGCTCTCACCCAACTGGATCAGAAGGACTCATATGTGCGTCTGCTCTTCGTGGACTTCACATCTGTCTTCAACACCATGATCCCCCAAACTCTGATAGACAAACTATCTACACTTGGACTAAGCCCCTCCATTTGTAACTGGGTACTAGACTTCAACAAACAGACCACAGTCAGTGAAGATCCACAACTTCTCCTCCTCCACCATAACCCTCAGCACTGGCTTCCCTCAGGGCTGTGTGTTGAGCCCTCTCCTGTTCACTCTCCTATGACCGTGCAGCTACCCATCCAGGCTGTCATATTGTAAAGTTTGCAGATGATACAGAGCTGGTGCAAAGAGAACAACCTTCACATCGATGTGAAGAAGATGAAGGAGATAGTTGTGGGTTTCAGACTGAACAAACACAACAACCCCCCCCNAAAAACATTAATTCAACATTTATTTATACAGGTTAATCCCATTGAGACTCAGGGATTCATTTACAAGAGAGACCTGGACATAAGAGGATCTGCGGTGGAAGTGGTCTCCAGCTACAAGTACTTGGGTGTACACTTGAATGATGATCTCAGCTGGAGCAACAACACCAACAACACAAAGCATCACATCTGCCCTCCCTGCCTCCCTGGATCCCTTCCAATTTGCATACCGACCTAATCGCTCAACCGACGATGCCATCTCCTCTGCCCTCCACACAGCTCTCACACATCTGGACACGAAGGACTCCTATGTTAGAATGCTGTTCATCGACTTCAGCTCAGCATTCAACACCATCATCCCCCAACAGCTCATCCTTAAACTGGACAGTCTGGGGCTGAACACCTCAATGTGTAACTGGCTGCTAGACTTCCTGACCGGGAGACCACAGACAGTACGGGTCGGGAGTAACACATCTAGCACCATCACATTGAACACAGGGGCCCCACAAGGATGTGTGCTGAGCCCCCTTCTATTCACCCTGCTAACACACGACTGCACACCATCGTACAGCTCCAACCACTTCATCAAGTTTGCGGACGACACAACAGTGGTAGGTCTCATCAGCAACAACGATGAGACGGACTACAGGAACGAGGTGAGCCGCCTGGCCTTGTGGTGCGGACACAACAATCTCACTCTCAACGTGGAGAAGACAAAGGAGATTGTTGTGGACTTCAGGAAGAGGGATGCACAACATGCCCCTCTGACCATCAACAGCACCGCAGTGGAGAGAGTAGACAGCACCAAGTTCCTGGGAGTGCACGTCTCAGAGGACCTGTCCTGGAGCAGGAACACTGCATCACTGGCCAAGAAGGCTCACCAGCGTCTCTACTTTCTCCGCAAGCTGAAAAGGGCTGGAGCTTCAACCCCCATCATGTGCACCTTCTACAGGGGTGCCATAGAAAGTGTCCTGACCAGCTGCATCACTGTGTGGTTTGGTGCATGTACTGCATCCTGCCGCAAGAGCCTCCAGCGCATCGTGAGAGCAGCTGAGAAGATCGTCGGCACCTCCTTCCCCTCACTGCAGGACTTACACAGCAAACGCCTCACTCGGAAAGCCCTCTGCATGGCAGGTGATCCCACACACCCACTACACAGCTGCTTCAGACTGCTGCCATCAGGGAGGAGACTGAGGAGTCTCCAGGCTCGAACCAGCAGACTGAGAGACAGCTCTGTTCATCAGGCAGTCAGAATGCTAAACACTCTGCCTGCTCTGCCTCCCCTCCCATTTGAACTGCCTTAACACAAAAAACTTTCTCACACATTACCACTCAACACAAAGTTTTTAACACTGGACTCTGTGTCATCAAACGGGTTATTCACTAAACTCTCGGTCATGTGCTCATTCAGTTTGCACTACTTCTCATATTTGCACTAATGTTTGTATTACATTACTGCCTATAGTCATACTACTGTTTACATTCACTGTTTACATTTATTAATACTGTTTACATTTATTACTACTGCTTTACATTTATTACTACTGTTTACATTTACACTACTTTTACATCTACACTACTGCTGATACATATACAGTATTCTCTGACTAGCCTTATTTAAGGATGCCAAATGTGCCTTACTTGCATATGCCACTTTGCCTCTATACCAACATCAACTACCTCATACATATACTGTGTACATTAACTCATATGCTGCTTTGCCACTCTTTGCAAATGTCAATGCTAGAACCTTCAGTTTATTTTATAGATATACTTTTTATACTACTATGCAAAAACTCAGGACAGTGTTACACTTTTACTATTTTATGCTTATGTTTATTAAATGTTTCAGTGTTTTAGTGTTTAAATGGTTACTGTTGCACCGAGGGACTGAGAGAAACGCAATTTCAATCCTGTGTATGTCCTGTACATATTGCAGTTCTGACAATAAAGTTAACTTTGACCACCAGCTGATCAAGAAAGGTCATCAGAGACTCTACTTCCTCAGACGGCTGAGACGAGCTGGTCTGAGTAGCTCAGTCCTCACCTCCTTCTACAGGTGTGCAGTGGAGAGCATCCTGTGCTCCAGCATCAACGTGTGGCATGGAGGCTGCACAGTTGCAGAAAGAAAAGCTCTGCAGAGAGTGGTGAAGGCTGCACAGAAGATGTTGGAGTCAGTCTCCCCACCATCACAGACATTTACACCTCCAGATGCAGGAAGAGAGCCACCTGCATCATGAAAGACCACACTCACCCAGCACACACACTCTTTGCCCCACTCCCCTCAGGAAGGAGGTTGAGGAGCATCAAATGTAGAACCACTAGACTGAGGAACAGCTTCTACCCTGAGGCTGTTAGACTCATTAATAAATAACCAAGAGAATCACTGTGATGATGTTTTAACTGGTGATGTCACTTTATCTGCCCAGCTGATTTCTTACTCATAAGCTGCTCTATTTATAACCATCTGCTCACAACAGACTCATGTTCAGGCTGCTGTTTAATACTACGTATTGTTTTACATTATTAGTGTTTGGCGTATTTCTTAGATCCTTGTATACTGTTTCTTTTTATACTTCATATTTTTTGCTATTTTTGGGTCTAACTGGGACATTGGGTACATAATTTTGTTCCACCTCATGTACCACATGTGATGCAAATGACAATAAAGGACTTTGAACCTTTACTGAACCGGATGGTTGGACCCTGAGCTAATGAAAAGAAGGTCAGTTCTGATTGTTGTTGGCGCTGATTGGACCTGCTGTGGTTACTGGGTCAAACAAACCGGGTCAAACAGACAGCTTCTCACTGGTCACCTCTGAAGCCCAAACACAGGATCTGATCAGAACCCCTGGGACGATCAGTTGGTGAGCACCGATCAATACCTGCAGCCTGAAAACAGAACCGGGCGGCCGGACCAGCTGACCTGACTTTTGAGGGGGAGCGCAGAGATTTGGTTCCGCAGCGGAAACCCACCACCTTCCCTCGGGAAACCATCTTGACCTTGATGTTGGCAGAAGCTGGCGTTGGCGTGGCAACGACCTCCAGGGGCTCTGAGGTGAAACGAGATCCAGACAGGAAGTGAGGTTAAGGTTTGTGTCAGTTCTGCTGTAAGACCCAGAACTGTCCAGTACAGAACCAGTCAGCACTGTCCAGTACAGAACTAGTCAGCACAGTTCAGTACAGAACCAGTCAGCACTGTCCAGTACAGAACCAGTCAACACTGTCCAGTACAGAACCAGTCAGCACTGTCCAGTACAGAACCAGTCAGCACTGTCCAGTACAGAACCAGTCAGCACTGTCCAGTACAGAACCAGTCAGCACTGTCCAGTACAGAACCAGTCAACACTGTCCAGTACAGAACCAGTCAGCACTGTCCAGTACAGAACCAGTCAACACTGTCCAGTACAGAACCAGTCAACACTGTCCAGTACAGAACCAGTCAACACTGTCCAGTACAGAACCAGTCAGCACTGTCCAGTACAGAACCAGTCAACACTGTCCAGTACAGAACCAGTCAACACTGTCCAGTACAGAACCAGTCAACACTGTCCAGTACAGAACCAGTCAACACTGTCCAGTACAGAACCAGTCAGCACTGTCCAGTACAGAACCAGTCAACACTGTCCAGTACAGAACCAGTCAACACTGTCCAGTACAGAACCAGTCAGCACAGTCCAGTACAGAACCAGTCAGCACAGTTCAGTACAGAACCAGTCAACACTGTCCAGTACAGAACCAGTCAACACTGTCCAGTACAGAACCAGTCAGCACTGTCCAGTACAGAACCAGTCAACACTGTCCAGTACAGAACCAGTCAACACTGTCCAGTACAGAACCAGTCAACACTGTCCAGTACAGAACCAGTCAGCACTGTCCAGTACAGAACCAGTCAGCACTGTCCAGTACAGAACCAGTCAACACTGTCCAGTACAGAACCAGTCAGCACTGTCCAGTACAGAACCAGTCAACACTGTCCAGTACAGAACCAGTCAACACTGTCCAGTACAGAACCAGTCAGCACTGTCCAGTACAGAACCAGTCAGCACTGTTCAGTACAGAACCAGTCAGCACTGTCCAGTACAGAACCAGTCAGCACTGTCCAGTACAGAACCAGTCAGCACTGTCCAGTACAGAACCAGTCAGCACTGTTCAGTACAGAACCAGTCAGCACTGTCCAGTACAGAACCAGTCAGCACTGTCCAGTACAGAACCAGTCAGCACTGTCCAGTACAGAACCAGTCAGCACTGTCCAGTACAGAACCAGTCAGCACAGTCCAGTACAGAACCAGTCAACACTGTCCAGTACAGAACCAGTCAACACTGTCCAGTACAGAACCAGTCAGCACTGTCCAGTACAGAACCAGTCAACACTGTCCAGTACAGAACCAGTCAACACTGTCCAGTACAGAACCAGTCAACACTGTCCAGTACAGAACCAGTCAACACTGTCCAGTACAGAACCAGTCAACACTGTCCAGTACAGAACCAGTCAGCACAGTCCAGTACAGAACCAGTCAGCACTGTCCAGTACAGAACCAGTCAGCACAGTCCAGTACAGAACCAGTCAACACTGTCCAGTACAGAACCAGTCAGCACTGTCCAGTACAGAACCAGTCAGCACAGTCCAGTACAGAACCAGTCAACACTGTCCAGTACAGAACCAGTCAGCACTGTCCAGTACAGAACCAGTCAACACTGTCCAGTACAGAACCAGTCAGCACTGTCCAGTACAGAACCAGTCAGCACTGTCCAGTACAGAACCAGTCAGCACAGTTCAGTACAGAACCAGTCAACACTGTCCAGTACAGAACCAGTCAGCACTGTCCAGTACAGAACCAGTCAACACTGTCCAGTACAGAACCAGTCAACACTGTCCAGTACAGAACCAGTCAGCACTGTCCAGTACAGAACCAGTCAACACTGTCCAGTACAGAACCAGTCAACACTGTCCAGTACAGAACCAGTCAGCACTGTCCAGTACAGAACCAGTCAGCACTGTCCAGTACAGAACCAGTCAACACTGTCCAGTACAGAACCAGTCAACACTGTCCAGTACAGAACCAGTCAGCACTGTCCAGTACAGAACCAGTCAGCACTGTCCAGTACAGAACCAGTCAACACTGTCCAGTACAGAACCAGTCAACACTGTCCAGTACAGAACCAGTCAGCACTGTCCAGTACAGAACCAGTCAACACTGTCCAGTACAGAACCAGTCAACACTGTCCAGTACAGAACCAGTCAGCACTGTCCAGTACAGAACCAGTCAGCACTGTTCAGTACAGAACCAGTCAGCACTGTCCAGTACAGAACCAGTCAACACTGTCCAGTACAGAACCAGTCAGCACTGTCAGTACAGAACCAGTCAGCACTGTCCAGTACAGAACCAGTCAGCACTGTCCAGTACAGAACCAGTCAGCACTGTCCAGTACAGAACCAGTCAGCACTGTCCAGTACAGAACCAGTCAGCACAGTTCAGTACAGAACCAGTCAACACTGTCCAGTACAGAACCAGTCAGCACTGTCCAGTACAGAACCAGTCAACACTGTCCAGTACAGAACCAGTCAACACTGTCCAGTACAGAACCAGTCAGCACTGTCCAGTACAGAACCAGTCAGCACTGTCCAGTACAGAACCAGTCAGCACTGTCCAGTACAGAACCAGTCAGCACTGTCCAGTACAGAACCAGTCAGCACTGTCCAGTACAGAACCAGTCAGCACTGTCCAGTACAGAACCAGTCAACACTGTCCAGTACAGAACCAGTCAACACTGTCCAGTACAGAACCAGTCAGCACTGTCCAGTACAGAACCAGTCAACACTGTCCAGTACAGAACCAGTCAACACTGTCCAGTACAGAACCAGTCAGCACTGTCCAGTACAGAACCAGTCAGCACAGTTCAGTACAGAACCAGTCAGCACTGTCCAGTACAGAACCAGTGAGCACAGTTCAGTACAGAACCAGTCAGCACTGTCCAGTACAGAACCAGTCAGCACAGTTCAGTACAGAACCAGTCAGCACTGTTCAGTACAGAACCAGTCAGCACTGTCCAGTACAGAACCAGTCAGCACTGACAGAACCAGT
>JBBPBX010020918.1:0-33836 GCA_038048925.1 Garcialebias charrua | reverse complement strand
TTTTATGCATATGTGTTTTGTTGCTGTGTTCTGTCATGTACTTTGCAGGATTGCGGACAGCGGTTGGGTGTGTTTGCTTTGTGCTCTTTTTGTGGATATTTGTTTTGTAGTCTTACTTTCTATCTTTCCTTTCTTTCTATTAAATTTTTTTTATTAAAAAAATAAATAATAATAATAATAAGAAAATCATAATGGTGTGAAGAGGATGGCTGTAAGGTGAGAAGGGAGGCCATCTATAAAGGTGAAAAAAAAGGATTATTCCAACAATAGACCTTTTACCAGTTGACGTCATCGCGCATGCGCACTCGCATTTTTCGAGACTCAACCGGAAGCTAGGGCACGCAACTGGAGTGTTGTCATTACTGGCAACGGTCGCGGTGGAGAAATAAGACTTTTATTGTGTTTATAATTGTTCCAGGCAACTTCAACGAGTAAAAGAAGAAGGTGAGACTTGTTCGTTTTACAACGTCCCTCTAGGAAAGTCGAGTAAAGCGACTAAAAGGAAGATGTGGAGGAAGATGAGCGCTTCGCCGGCAGGACTTCACCCCGACACAAAGCAGCAACGTGTGTAATCAGCATTTATTATCTGGCATGGACATTAATGATCCAAGCTCCGTGGATTACGTTCCAACATTACATCTTGGATATGGGAAACAGACAAAACAGAGAACAACCTCCCGCAGCTGAACAACATGCTACTGGACAGCTGCTAAGCTAGCAGCAGCTAGCTAGTTCTACGAGACCTGGCTGTACCTATCCACTGCCTGTGTTGAAGTTTCAACCTGCGACCTGCAAAGAGATTGTTCCTTCAACCCCACTGAAGAACAGGTGAGTAAAATGTCAAACATTCAGCCCTGTAAAAATGAACAGACCACTGCACTGTTAGCTGTTATCATTTGAAGTCTTTCTGCGTTGAAAAAATATACAGTATAGTTTCCACAAGACAAACATGTTTTATTAACATTATTTGAGGTCTAACAGCACTGCATCTTCGAAAACATTTCTGCCATTTCTCTGTTTCTGTAAGCATCGGTGAAATACTGTCACAGAAAAAAAAAGCAATCCTGTCATCATTGTGTATAAGCATACAGTTTATACACAAGACTGTTTTGTTTATTGTCAAATATGAATTAATACTTTGTTTTACAGCAGCAACTGGCCACCAACTCCTTGCTGACAAAGGGTTTGATGTCAAGTCAGAGGTGGTTTATTACAGTAATTGATTACTGAAATAGTGTACACATCCCAAAACAGACATTGATTGTAGTACATTAAATTTAGAAATGAACACACCAACCTTTAAAAATAAAGAAACTGTGCTCTAATTTGACTTTTAGTGAAGTGGAACTTTTGTTTAGTTAAATTTTTTAATCTTAATATACAAATGTTGTTTTAGTCACATAAAAAAAAAACATAAACATTACACTGTCTAAAGTCTCCAAGTTGTCAGAGAAGGCATCATTTAAAAAAAATATTAGCAGGTTACTGTCTGTCCTAGGCTGCTGTCCTTGACAAGTGAAATGACAAACACAAACACATCTTCTGGTATGTGTTGTTTCTGTTTGTGACTTATATAAATAATGTGTGTGCTTGTGAGACATTTAAAGATGTTTTGAACTTCTGGCAGGTCTCTCTGATGGCGTGGAGACTGGACAGGGCCCGCGGTCGTCAGCTACTTCATCTGCCGGAGGGTCTGGATCGAGAAACCACATCCAGGGGCTTTGAGCATACCTCAAAAGAAAAAAACATGAAGTTTTAAATTCTAGACAAAATAAAGGAATTAAAGAAACATACAGATAAGTGTTAGTGGTTTTTAAAGTTTACTACTACAACCTGCAAAAGGCAACAATGGCTCCACGCTCAAAATGTCCTTGTGAAGACCAGCCAGCAGTGATGGTGGGCTCATCGGGATGTCGTGGGTTCAAAATGCAGGCTGTTCAGCGTTCTCGTGGAAAACTTCTGGATGCCGATGTCATGCCTATAATGACACCAACATGAAAAATGTGGTTTATATCTAACACATATTAGCAAATCTGTTTGTAGAAGTTTGAATGTCCAGAGGACCAGACTTAGCTTTTTTAGATGTTTGTAGAAGTGTTTTTTTTTTAAATGTCCAAGAACTATTCCAGATCTTACAATTGTAGAAAACATTTAAAACCGTGCATATGTGATTGCATTTATTTATTATCTAGTGCCACTAAAAAACAACAATAGTTAACACAATAAAAAAAAACTACAATTGTAAAATGTTGAATAGTTTTTTGACTGGAATAAGACAAAATAAGTGATATTGTATTATTCCAGTTGTTGGTGAAGTTTGACTGAAAGTCACCTTTCTGGGTATTTGTGTTATAAGCGTGATATGAAATGTCTTCAGGAACACTGATTAAACTCACTTTAAAACTTGCAGCTCATCCAATTAGCAGGTGCAGTTCGTTTTTGGGCTGGTCCCTTCCATGTACAACTGGGTGCAGGTTGGTTTAGAAAGTATTTCCAGCATGGTTGCAACCACCTCCTTGTCTGCAAAAACAATCACAATATATAACCATATTGTGTGTGTCATTATGGAATTCACATGCATATAGGATTTTCACACATTTTACATCTAATAAAGTGTAAGCGGTATAAACAGCGTGTCAAAAGTAAATACGTTCTCAAAGATAATTAAATTTTCCCAGGAAAGCTAATAAATGTATCTCCTGGGATAGTTATTATTTTTCACATCACATCACCAATTGTCTCAGGTTGTATTTGCATAGTTTACAGAAATCAAATAAGAAATAAGGACGCTGTGAACATTTGTGTGACTGACTCAAACGTCATGTTTTTGTTTTCATACTGTGCTGACTAGCTCTTATGAAGATATGGTGCTAGTTAAAGCAGCTAACAGAAGATGTTAAACCTGTAACAATAACCAAATCAGTCTAAATATCAGAAGTATTGGCGTGAGACATTTAAAACATTTATTTCTGACGCTTGGATATAAAGGTTGTTGACAACTACACAAGAGTTAACTCACCCTGCTGGACATTCGCAAAAAGCCTGAAGGATTTCCCCATTTTCCATCAGCGCACACAATCACCTCTCGTATCCACGGCACAATGTTCAGGCATTTTGACCAGTGGTTGTTCACTATTTTAAGAAAACAAGCTTCTAAATTACAACTCGCTATCATTACGAAGCTCCTCGGCCCCTTCCCGAGCCCCTGCATCCGGTTAGGGCTTTTTGCCGTCCAATCGGAACGCTCGTTTCAGGCGAGCTTTGCGTGATGACGTCAACTGGTAAAAGGTCAATTATACCTCAGTGGCACATCAACCGATTTGCATCAGATTTTCAGTGCATGATCAGTGAGCACTTCTACACACATTGGTATTGTGGTTTAACATATGACTCAAGTGTGCCCCCAAGATCATTCAAACATTTATATATCAGTGAAACATCATCTGATCTGCCACAGACTTTCTGTGCGTGATCAATGAGCACTTCTAGACACATTTGTATTGTTGATTAACTTTTAACTCAAGTGCACCTAGATTTTTCTAACAGTTATATCTCATTCATACATCCTCTGATCCACACCAGATTTTTTTGCTTGATCAGTGAGCTCTTCTAGACACATTGGTATTGTTGATTCATGACATCTCTTAAGCCCCACCCACTCCGAGATGAAACTGTTGATTATTGGCTGACTCTTCCTGATTTGCCCTGTGTAAGATAAGACTGAAACTGTATTTACTAACTGTTGATTACCTCACGACATGTTGAAAAGCATAAAGGAAGTGCTCGTCAAACATTCGCCACAACACAAGAAGTCACAATAAGTCCTGTCTGGAAGGTCGGATTTCAGCCAAGCTAAGGCTTGGAGCTGCACTCGTACTAATCTGGGCGAAAGGTGATGTTGAAGGTTCGGCATATGCGCACCCTGGTTGACGCGTACTGGATCTGGACTGTCCTGTTACTGGATCTGGACTGTTATACAATTATATTTGTCCATAAAACCCAATGAATCCAATCAGCTACTTTGACTACAAGCATGTCTTTAAGACATAAAAACCTGGATGAACCTAAATGTTCTCATTTTGAACACAGACAAGACTGAGGTTTTAGTTGTTGGACCTGAGCATCTTAAGAACAAAATGTTCAGTCTTTCTCCTCCTTAGATAGCATTAATCTGGCCTCCAGTTCCAATGTTAAAAATCTTGGTGTTATTTTTGATCAGGACATGTCTTTTGTCCCCCAGAGTAAAAACATTACTAGAACTGCCTTTTTCCACCTGCGTAATATCACTAAAATTAGAAACATCTAAAAATGATGCAGAAAAACTGGTTCATGCATTTGTCACGTCTAGACTGGACTATTGCAATGGTTTATTATCTGGGTGTCCAAATACTTCTTTAAAAGTCTTCAGTTGATCCAAAATGCAGTTAATAGGAGAGATCATATCTCTCCAGTTTTAGCTTCTCTCCATTGGCTCCCTGTAAAGTCCAGATTATAATTCAAAATCTTACTTCTAACCTACAAAGCTCTCAACAACCTAGCTCCATCTTATATTACAGATCTTACTATTTCCATATTTTCCCGACAGAGCACTTCACTCTCACACTGCAGGTTTACTTGTAGTTCCTAGAGTTTACAAAAGCAGAATTGGAGGAAGATCTTTCAGTTCTCAGGCTCCTCTCTTGTGGAACCAACTTCCAGTATCTGTCCGTTAGGCTGACACATTGTCCAGTTTAAAGACTGGACTTAAGGACTTAGACTGCTGGAGGACAAACTGACCACATTTCTTCACTCTGCTACTGTCTTTACTTACTCTACTCAACCTGTTTTGTATTTGTAATTATTTTTTCTATCCTAACATGTTTTGTTTTTTTGTCTTTCAGGTATGGACCTATACCTGGACCTACCATTCTGTGTTCGTTTGTCTCTCCTTTCTGTCCTCTCAAACCAGCCAGTCAAAGCAGATGGCTGCTTGTCCTGAGCCTGGTTCTGCTGGAGGTTTCTTCTTGTTAAAAGGGAGTTTTTCCTTTCCACTGTTGCCACTGTGCTTGCTCAGGATGGGAGACTGTGATGAAGCCAAGATTCAACTTGTCTGCTGGATTCTTTAGATAGAAAACTTTTACTAATTGGCTTTTCTATGTATGTGAATGTTCCTGGCCCTGAGACAACTTTGTTGTGATTTGGTGCTATAGAAATAAACTGAATTGAATTGGATCTGGACTGGAACTTGCCTTAGAAAAACCTTTCCTTTCAGCTCAGGAAACCCACTACAGCCACAAGAATAAATGTCTGAAATATTTCTTTAAAATCCCCACCTCTGTCACGTTACTTCACAATTTATAAACCTATTGAACCTAAAGATTCATTATCACCAACAGTTGAAACACAGAGGAGATCCTGTTTTTGCTCATGTCTGTGTCCACCTGTCTGTGAACATTCTGCATGAGACTTAAGATTAAAGTTGTTTTTGAGGTTTGACCACAACAGCTGTAACGTTATTTCTCTACAGAAATAATCTTCGACTAAAACTCAGTCGGTGTCGGTGACATGCATTCCTTCAAGAAATGCTGGAACTTTACTTCCATCCAGATTTTTTGAAACCTTTAAAACCTTGATCTATAAGAAGAAGCTGCTGATTAGTTCGTATTCAGGAAGAAACTCATTCACTTTGTCTAAAAATGAAAAGTATCCATTTATTTTTGCACAAACAATAAACCATCAGGAAGAACGTAAAAAAGGATTTTCTGATTCCACAAACAGAACAAAATTTGGATTAATTGATGCATCTAATCTGGAAGCATGTCATCTCCCAGAACTTCATCTGCAAAGTCATCATCATCCATGGGTTTCTTTGCACCCGTCTTTGGTCTTTCCATTTGAGGCCCCAGGGGGTCCATGTAGGACGCATCTACAGAAACCAGAGGAACAAAGTTTTGTCAGTTATTATTAATCTGGACTTTGTTTCATTTAAATAGTTCAGTGTAGGGGGCACACAACAGTCATCATATCACATAATAAATAAATAAAATCTGAAGTTTGCATTTGTCCAGGGTCTTTTTTCTGCTTTCTGCAGATGATGGTTTGCATTCAACCTTTATTTCTACATGTTAGTCTCATTGAGCCTTGAGGACTCATTTACAGAGAGACCTGATTTAACAAAGAACACAGATGAGGTGCACACAACAACAGACAATCATATAAAAACATATCAAATGAAAAGTCAATAGAATAAATGATATGAAAACTGAACAAAAACAGTTACATTAAAGTAATGTAAGATAGTGAGTGATGAGGATCAGTAGAATACTGATGTGGTTCTGTTTGGATCTTCAGCTGATTCTGAAGCAGCTGGGAGGAAAGTCAGCTCCTCTGAGGTTCCTAACCAGGAAAAAGGTATTTCCAGGTTGGTCAGTCTTTGCCTGAAGCTGAACTATCTTGTTTACCAGTGATGGTAGGATGGAGCATGAGACGATCAATGGATCTGGGGATCATCTGCAATGATTAGAATGTTGCTCTGGTTTATTGTGGTGAAAAAGGAAGTAAGCCAAAATTCAAAGCTCTTGATTTACTGATCCATTTACTCACCTATGGTCAAGAAATGTGGATCATGGTAGAAATATAGAGATTGTGGATACAAGTGGCTGAAATGAGTTTACTCTATAAGATGGCCGGAGATAAGGCGGGGAGATCCTCCAGCTGGTGTAAGGTCTGAGCAGAGCTGCTGTTCCTCTGTACCAAAATGAGCTCAGACGGACGGACTATTTGAAGACTATTTGAAGACTAGTTGAAGACTAGTTGAAGGCTATTTGAAGACTAGTTGAAGACTAGTTGAAGGCTATTTGAAGACTAGTTGAAGACTAGTTGAAGGCTATTTGAAGACTAGTTGAATACTAGTTGAAGGCTATTTGAAGACTATTTGAAGACTAGTTGAAGACTATTTGAAGACTATTTGAAGACTATTTGAAGACTACTTGAAGACTAGTTGAAGACTAGTTGAAGGCTATTTGAAGACTAGTTGAAGACTAGTTGAAGGCTATTTGAAGACTAGTTGAAGACTAGTTGAAGGCTATTTGAAGACTAGTTGAATACTAGTTGAAGGCTATTTGAAGACTATTTGAAGACTAGTTGAAGACTATTTGAAGACTATTTGAAGACTACTTGAAGACTAGTTGACTAGTTGAAGACTAGTTGACGACTATTTGAAGACTATTTGAAGACTAGTTGAAGACTATTTGAAGACTATTTGAAGACTATTTGAAGACAATTTGAAGACTAGTTGACTATTTGAAGACTATTTGAGGACTAGTTGAAGACTAGTTGACTATTTGAAGACTATTTGAAGACTATTTGAAGACTAATTGAATACTATTTGAAGGCTATTTGAAGACTATTTGAAGACTAGTTGACTATTTGAAGACTATTTGAAGATTATTTGAAGACTATTTGAAGATTATTTGAAGACTATTTGAAGACTATTTGAAGACTATTTGAAGACTAGTTGACTATTTGAAGACTATTTGAAGACTATTTGAAGACTACTTGAAGACTAGTTGACTAGTTGAAGACTAGTTGAAGACTATTTGAAGACTATTTGAAGACTAGTTGACTATTTGAAGACTATTTGAATACTATTTGAGGAGTAGTTGAAGACTAGTTGGACTATTTGAAGACTATTTGAAGACTATTTGAAGACTAATTGAATACTATTTGAAGACTAGTTGAAGACTACTTGAAGACTATTTGAAGACTAGTTGACTATTTGAAGACTATTTGAAGACTATTTGAAGAATATTTGAAGACTAGTTGAAGACTATTTGAAGAGTATTTGAATACTATTTGAAGACTAGTTGAATACTATTTGAAGACTATTTGTGAAGACTAGTTGAAGACTAGTTGAAGACTATTTGAAGACTATTTGAAGACTATTTGTGAAGACTAGTTGAAGACTATTTGAAGACTATTTGAAGACTATTTGAAGACTAGTTGAAGACTAGTTGACTATTTGAAGACTATTTGAAGACTATTTGAAGACTAGTTGAAGACTATTTGTGAAGACTAGTTGAAGACTAGTTGAAGACAATTTGAAGACTATTTGAAGACTATTTGAAGAATATTTGAAGACTAGTTGAAGACTATTTGAAGAGTATTTGAATACTATTTGAAGACTAGTTGAATACTATTTGAAGACTATTTGTGAAGACTAGTTGAAGACTAGTTGAAGACTAGTTGAAGACTATTTGAAGACTATTTGAAGACTATTTGAAGACTATTTGAAGACTATTTGAAGACTAGTTGAATACTATTTGAAGACTATTTGAAGACTATTTGAAGACTAGTTGAAGAATATTTGAAGACTAGTTGAAGACTATTTGAAGAGTATTTGAATACTATTTGAAGACTAGTTGAATACTATTTGAAGACTATTTGAAGACTAGTTGAATACTATTTGAAGACTAGTTGAATACTATTTGAATACTATTTGAAGACTATTTGAAGACTAGTTGAAGACTATTTGAAGACTATTTTAAGACTATTTGAAGACTATTTTAAGACTATTTGAAGACTAGTTGAAGAATATTTGAAGACTAGTTGAAGACTAGTTGAAGACTATTTGAAGAGTATTTGAATACTATTTGAAGACTAGTTGAATACTATTTGAAGACTATTTGAAGACTAGTTGAATACTATTTGAAGACTAGTTGAATACTATTTGAATACTATTTGAAGACTATTTGAAGACTAGTTGAAGACTATTTGAAGACTATTTTAAGACTATTTGAAGACTATGAAAAAACAAGTAAATTTTTCATTTCAGTCCCATTGAGTGGTGGCGCAGAGGTTAGAGACGGTGGGCCTGTGATCGGAAGATCGCCGGTTCAAGCCCCGGTACTCACAACATCAAAAAAATGTGGGTGGAAAAGGTGAAACATCCACATCTGCCTCCACCCTCATTCGCCCCACTCTGGGCCCCTGAGCAAGGCCCTTAACCCCCACCATCTGCTCCCTAAACAGGTCTCTCTTGAAAATAAGTTCTCGTGGCTCAATGAGACTACCTGGATAAATAAAAGGTAAATGAAAAATTGAATTCTGAGTGTTTGGGACCCAGTGACCATATTAAGTGTTGTGAATGGTCTGCTTTTGTAAATCACAGCCTACAGTATTTTCATGTGCACACTTGTAAAACTGCATTCTTGGCCATGCTAATTACAGTATTTTAATTCTGCCCCTCGGCCTGATTTGTATCCACCTAGACAGGTGCCCCCAAGTTTATCATTTAATCTGCATCCTACAGGTCTCTCTAAATGAGTCCTCGAGGCTCAATGAGACTAACCTGTAGAAATAAAGGTTGAATGAATGAGCAGACTATATATATATACTTTAGAAATAAAAAATAAGCAGGTTTGAAGCAGCTTTTCACTCATTATTCATTGTCTATGTGGTTTTAGACCTGGACATTTTCCTCTGATGTTGTCAGAGGAGAGCTCATGGGCAGGAGTCAAAGTGCAGCTCATGCTCTCCTGAAACCGGTTGGAGAGGCCCACAACAATCTTTTGATTATTAAAAAAACAACAACAACAACCTGTTTTCTGAACATGTTTAAAACTCAAGTGACAGGGCTGGGTACATCTGCATCTCATGTGAGGAAATTAAGAACCACCACAAATGTTGCAGGACATTCTGCAGACCCCCTCATGAACGTTGTTGTTAAACTAGTCCAGAGAGAAACCACATTAAGAGATTTCATCGTGAATGTTTTTTACTTAAACTTGCTTGTCAGGGGGATTTACAAAGTAGGTAAAGGTCATGGATGTTTATCAGTGTGTGTGAGTTTTGTCTGATCAGAGAGGAGCCTGCAGGAACACTTGATAAACTCCAAGGCCTTCTTCTCGTCTGTAAGCTGGAAAGCCGAGGTCGTCTTGACCTTGCCTCTGTCTGATAAACGGGTTTTAAAGTATGTCCTGCCTCACTGTCCAGCACAGATTCTCTTTGATGAGACTCATGTGATTTTTGCACAGCTGTAAAAGCTTCCTTTGCAAGTAAAGACCAGTTAAAAATGTTCTTGTGTCCTCAGAGTGGTTTATTTGAGTAAACAGATGATGAAAGGATTTTTATTTTATCCAGCACTGGTGATCACTTCAAGGGTCAATGGGTATTGGGCACAGATATGTCTGGTGGTGCTGATAATATGATCCTCTCAGTTACTTTGCCAAAAAACAAAAAGACTAACTGATTTATTTTACGAGACAAAAGTCCACCAGAGAGCAAAACGCTCTTTAATAAAGTAGACTTATATCTTCTGGATGATGACCCACCCAACAGGACTGCGTAGTTTATTAATCTCTGCAGAGATGAGAGCTTCTGTGTTGGGAACATTTGTAGTTGCAACATTTGGGCAGACGATGAAGCAATCAGTTCCAGCAGTTGTTTCCTTCCTTTTCTCCATGTTTGCTACAAACGTTTGGGCATTTGTTACTTTACAAACAAAAAAAGAGAAGAAAAAAAAGCAATAAACGTAGAATATTTTACATGGAAGTTTGTTAAAATGTAGATTATTTACATCAGCCTTGACAGATTTTTAATTTAAAAAAGTGGACTAAGAACAATTATTTTGTCAGAATTTATCATCTGCTCCTGGTCTTGTTGTTGGCTGATGTCTTTGAAGCAACTTCAAGTGATTTAAGCAGCAAAAAGATCAAACTCCTCACAAAAACTGTTGATGTGATGACCAAATGTAGAAAATAAAGCTGTATCTTCAAACATTAGGGGGACAAAAGACAAATAGTCTGAATCCCTCAACAACCAAAGACACAAAAACACAAACTCCTCACCGGGTTCTTTCAGGCTGCTGGCTTCATAGGGCTCATCAGAAGCAGGAAGTGACCTCATCTTGGCGCTCAGACGCTCTCCTCTAGTGCTGCCGCTGCTGTGGCCGCTGTCTGCGTAAAACAAACATAACTTGGGTCACAGTCTGTCCTGGCAGTGAAAACAGGTTTAAAAGTGCCCAGAAGCTGAATGTTACTCAAGTTTAGAACAAGTTTAATCCTATTATTGAGTATAGAGGCTGTAGAGCAGGAGCAAAGCATAGAGCTAAAACATTGGAGAAGCAGTGGAGGTACAAACCCTCGGTGATCATGGGAACTCTCTGACCAACAAAACTGAGGATCTGGCTGGACTGGTGAAAAACCAGAGGCTCTACAGGGAATGCCACTGCATTCCCAGTGGAACACACTTGCTGTGTTCCACTGAGACTTGGCTTACCAGCGACACGCCGGATGCTAATGTGGATCTACCTGGATTGACCACAGTAAGAGGGACGCACAGAAAAGCAGAAGATGTAAAGGTGGTGTGCTCACACTGTTTATTACAGGTTACAGGTCTCACTGAGCCACGAGGACTCATTTACAAGAGAGATGTACAAACAACAGACAATTATGTAGGGGAACACCTCAACTCAAAGAGTTCACCTCACCTTGACAAACATCATTCCTGTGTTTTACGTTTGGAACTGTCAAAATAAGATTAATCCATTCCCTTGGTGTAATGGATACTGAGCTATTTAAAATGAATTGTCTAAATTATTTAAATTGATAGAAAATTGTTTAAAGTGAATCTTGAGAATGTTGCAGATAGTTTATGTATGTTCGTCTGTTTGTTTAGTACTGTTGGTGGTTTGTGTTTTGCTTAATTGTATTTGCACTTTGAAATGTTTGGGTTTCCTCTGTGTGTACCTCATGGGCTGCCGTAGCTAATGAGGGCAGGCACTATAAAAGCTGTCAAAATCACAGTAACAAGGAATGACTTGAACTGTCAAGACGTGTTTGGCTCCAATGAATCAACACTTAAGCCCCCAGTATAGCTCCAGTTAGTCCGAGCGCCGCGGCACGCCGTGTGAGCGCCGCGGCACAAGCCTTTGATCGCGGGCGTGAACGCGCCAAGCTCAAATTTTACGACGGCCTACGCGCGCGCATTGATAGACTGCCTCGCACCGGATTGTTTTGAGACACAAATGTATTAAATTCCTCTTCTTCATCGCTGATCTGGCATTTTTTTATTTATTTTTTTTGCCAAAAGTCAAGTGATCACTTGAAGCTGTCACCATTCGCTTCCTCCTCCTCCGAGGAGGAGGAATGAATTTCTCACGAGCGAACTAAAGTCATGTCCAACGAGGCTGCACAAGGTTCTAAATATTTCCTGGTGTGCTGGTCTGCTGTGTGGGCTGAAGGAGCAGCGCTCCCTGTTTTTATTTTATTTTTTTAAACTTTTTATGAACATATAAACACAGAAAACCGCTGCACAGCCCTCTCTCTTTGTTCTCCAACCCGACATGTCAATCATTTCAGTAGGCGTGTCAGCAAATGACCAATCAGCGACCTCAATTTGTCTCGTAGGTAAACGCTCCGCCCGGCTGCAGCTGCTGGAGCCTGCACTCCAGAGAGCTGCGCTTGCACAGAGCTATAATATGAACTGCCTGCGCGCAGCACACGCGAGTCCAGCGGCGCTGGACACAACGCACAGCTATACAGGAGGCTTTAGTGTTCCCCAGTGAAAGCAGCAAGGTATGGTTTGTTTTTTTGTTTATGTTCAAAGTTTATGTTTATTCTATGTTTATTCTGTACTTGTATTTTATATTTGTATGTATTTTAGTTTTTATGGTGATCAAGATGACAGAAGTGGATGTGGTGACTGTGATGATCCGCATAAAAGAAAATAAAACCTTCAAATCACCCGTCGAGACTGCACAATTTAATTCAAGTGCTGGGGAGCAGCTACACTTGGGAATGAACAGACATCACTTTAGAAATATTTGGCTCAGCTCACAAACTTCCTAAGTTGACACTAATGTAATAAAAAAACAACTGTTATTGAGTTAACCTCACTAACTCAATACGAACTCATTTCCCATAAAAATGAGATTGTTTTAAAGAGGCTATGTTCAGTCTAACCTTGGAGTTTTTTGAAACGTGACAAGCTCACAACGCCCCTCGGCCTGCCGTGAACGTTCGCTTATCGAAAAGTATTACTCCCAGACTCGTTCCCATGAAGGTAACACCATAAGAACCTTTTGTTTGAGAAGAAAGACATGGACATTGCAACAGCAGCCCCTTTAACCAGCATGTTATTTGAATATTCAAAATATTTCTAATTCTAGTGATTCATTCCATGCTTGAAGATTCATGAGAAATGTGTGTTTTAAGTAATCTTTCTTAAGTTAATACATTTGTCTTATTTTCTCTTTTAGAAGGAAACTTTTGAGGCAGAAAAAGGACTTTAGATTTGTTTAATAAGGCCCTTATGAAAAACAAAGGCCAAAAGTTAGAACCAGCTCTTCCTTGAGAGGCGGCCCAATCCTATCTGTTTTGACACACACAGTTAAGTTTCACTTTACACGTGACTTCAAGCAAACTGCAGATAAAGACGCATCCTCCTAGAGAGACATCCTAGGAAGAAAGAGAATTGAGAAGCACCCTTCTGCAGACGTGTCAAGACAAGAGACGAAAAGAAAAGATAGAGTTTACAGAACCCAGCATTTAACCTGAGCAGAACCAGAACAGGGCTGGCATTGATCAGAGCCAGCCACCTTCCCAGTATGACCAACTGTGAGTAATCAATCCAGAACAGTTGTCCATCTGAATCAGGTCCTGAGGGAGGATTACAGTCTTCCATAGCCAAGGTAACTCTGGAGATTTCACGACTTACAAGCTATCTGCACCGACCTGCCTGGTATCCCCAGAGACTGTTCAAACTGGACCACCCTCATGGTTTCATCTGTTTGCTGGTGACCCTACATCACAGTAATTGCACATTAAAGCTGCTGTATGTAACTTATTTTTTAAACACATTTCTTCACTCTGCCACTATCTCCTGATATATTGATGTTTGACAGGTAATCTCTGAAAAAAACTATAGTCCTCTGGCGTCTCCCGGTGGTAATAAAAGCATTTATAAAAACCAGAGCGCCCCGCGGTTAACCAGCCAATAAAAACAGAGCTTCTCACTTCTCACCCCCTAACCCACGCCCCCGCCTGTCAACCCTGCAGCGGCCGCGCAGGTTCTCGTTGAAATAATTGCAAAGCGATGCAAAACTGTTTTGTATGTGACACAAATGTATTAAATATCCCTTCTTCATCCCTGCTCTGGACTTTTCTTTTGTTTTTTTGCCAAAAGTCAAGTGATCGCTTCTTCCTCCAGACCTCGACTGACAGAAATGAGGAAGTCACGAGCGAATTAAATCATGTCCAACGTGGCTGCGTGAAGCTCTGCAGATTTCAGGGTGTTTTTGTTTTGCTGGACCAGTGCTCCATGTTTTTATTTTATTTTTTAGAACGTTTTATTAACATATAATCACAGAACTTTGCAGCGGCTGAGACGGGACATGTGGAGGCGGAGCATTCCAGGCTGCAGCACGAGCAAGGTGGAGCTGAGCCATATATGGCTCTGAGTGAGGAGGGACCAGAAACTTGTCTCGTGCCAGAGTGTTCAAAAACTACATACAGTATTGCAGCTTTAAACTTAAACAGAGTCCAGCTTAGAAATAAACCAGTCCTAGTCTGTCTTTAAAGGTGGGGTATGTAACATTGTAATGTAGTCTGTAACTTTTCAAACAATATATTTGTAACATATTTCTTCACTCTATCACTATCTACTGACAGACTGATGTTAGACAAAGTAATCTCTGAAAAAAACTATAGTCCCCTTGCTTCTCTATCAGCATTTATAAAAACACTGAAAACACAAGAGTGACCCGGACAATGACCAGCCAATAAAAACAGAGTTGTTTGTCACGCCCCAACCCACGCCCCCGCCTGTCCCAGCCGCAGCGCCGCGGCTCGTTCTCATTCAAAGGATTGCAAAGCGATGCAGGACTGTTTTGTATGTGACACAAAATGTATTAAATATCCCTTCTTTATCCCAGAGCTGGACTTTTATTTAGTTTTTTTGCCAAAAGTCAAGTGATCGCTTCATCCTTCACTGACAGGAATGAGGAAATGGATTTGTCACGACTCACGAGCGAATTAAAACATGTCCAACGTGGCTGCGTGAACCTCTGCTGATTACAGGGTCTTTTTGTGTTGTTGGATGAGTGATTCATGGTTTTATTATATTTTTTAAACAGTTATATTATCATATAAACACAGAACTTCGGAGCGCAGAGACAGGACATGTACTGGGGGCGGAGCATTCCAGACATTCCAGACCAGCGCTGACAGACATGATGAAATCACGAGCGAATTAAATCATGTCCAAACGTTGCTTCGTGAACCTCTGATGATTTCTGCTGGATTTTGTGTTGTAGGACTAGCGCTCCATGGTTTTATTTTATTTTATTAGAAGGTTTTATTAACATAAACACAGAATATCGCAGCGGCTCTGAGCAGACAGCAGCAGGGGGCGGAGCAGATCCCAAGTTCACCAGAGCACGGACTGTGGCATTCAGCTCCCTCCCCTCTGAGCCATATATGGCTCTGAGGGGAGGTAGCAGAATGCTTTTCTGCGCTGAAAATATTTCTGTCCCAGTGTTCAAAAATCGCATACCATACCTTTAAAGTTTCAGCAATTTTACTAATCAATTAGACCTTTGATTCAAAGACATTTGATATTCAGTAACTTTTTGTAATGGATACAAGTATATCTCACCATTTATATCACACTTTTTTTCAAAAATAATAAAATACATAAAAATCAACTGAATCTGTGCTTATTTTGGCTTATCTGTGTGTATTAATTGAGTTGATATTCATTAAACACAAGGAAAAGGATTCACATAATTTGGGGTAAGAGACTGATAGGACCTATTTCCTCTCAAAGAGATAGGTGGTGCCCAAAAACGAGGTTATTTGCATAATACATGCATATTTTATGAGCTTAACTCATAACTGATAATTAACAATAAATTTACACCCGATATCGCTACAATTACTTTGTATATACAAATAATATAAAATAAAAATAAATAAATAGAAGAACTCCACACTTAATTCTTTTCACCAGTTTGTGGACTGGCCCACCAGGAAAAACCAGACTATTGACCTATTGGATGCTAATGTGAGGGAAGCATACAGGGCAACCCTACTACCCCCACAGGGAAAATCTAACCACAGTTGGTTCTTCTACAACAACCCCAGTCTGACAAAAGCCGTTTTCGCACTGCACAGCCCTCCCCGGCCCGGCCCGGCTTCTAACCCGGGTTCGTCTTGTTCGCATTTGCCTTTTCGGGCCGGCGTCAGCCCGAGTTTTAGAACCCGACGACCGAGGTTCTAAGCGGGCCGAGCTCCTAGGCCCAGTTTGACGTCATGTACTGCTCATTTGATTCGTTGTTTGCAGCAGGGGTGGGACTGCTGCGTGTTGAATCATCAACTGCGACTGCATCGTTCTAACAACAACCTCCATTTTACGTTAGGGAAACATGTCTACCTCCCAAGCCCCCGTTGCATGGTCTACTAACGATGAAGTCAGCTTCTTTTTAAACTACATAGCAGACGAGCGTGTACAGAGGGAGCTGGACAGCAGCACACGCAATGAGAAAGTTTTTAAGCGTGCGTCGGAGCATGGGCGTAGCCAGGATTTTATGAGGGGCGGTTCATTTAAAGCAGGGGTGTCAAACTCATTTTGATCTGGGGGCCGCATACAGCTTAATCTGATCTCAAGGGGGCCAGACCAGTATACGTATTCATTCCAAAAGTCCACTTTTTTTCTTTGTATTAGTGCAAAGAATAAATAAATTATAAAAATATTTACATTATATTAATTGTCCTTTTGCACTTTTACTCAACATTTAAGTGCATTACACATTAAAAAACTGATCAGTGATTGCACATTTTAAAACATTTAGTCAACAAACTGTTTTGTTAAATACCCTGATGCATGCTCAATAATCCAGGTAGAAAAATCTAAAAAAGCTAAGTCTGGTCCTCTGGAAATAAAATAAAAACACAGTTTTGTTAAAACACTTTCCTGTATGTTAAAAATGCATCAAACCCATCAAAATTTAGAAATGAATGAATTTTAATATGCATGCTCAATAATCCAGGTAGAAAAATCCAAAAAAGCTAAGTCTGGTCCTCTGGACATTCAAAAAACAAAACAAAACAAAGCAACAAAAAAAAATGTAGAAACGTTTCGTCTTTCGTCCGAAAGACTTCTTCAGTCTGAGTTGCTGTATTCAGCTCAGTCTTATAAATAGCACCCTCTCATAGTGGATCAACCAGTTGGCTGATGACAGCCTGAAACCAGCTGCTCACATGAGCAAGGAGGATCATCAGCCTGACGATGGATCGTTAACACCCTGATGGTTGTTTGCTATTCACAGAGGGCTGAGTGATACTAGCAATCACAGCATAGGGGGACAGTTGAACCCGGAGGCCTCCACCCCTGTTTAATGATGGACGGTTTCTTTTTACAAAGATGGCCTCCCCTGAAACAGTGACCGCTGGCCTGGAGATGAGTGTAGACCACAGAGTCCTGACCTGATGATGTTGATCTTCTGTGCTGGGCCATCCTTTTGGCCAGTGGCTGTTTAGTTTCCCCAATATAAGACTGATCACAGCCCTCCTGACACTGAACAGCATACACCACATTACTCTGTTTGTGCTGGGGGACTGGATCTTTGGGATGAACCAGTCTTTGCCGTAATGTATTAACACAGTTAAGGAGTGAGTTGAATTGTCTCCCTCCTCCCCAGCAGGCTCCATTCACATAAAGGGAGCTACTTTCACTTTATGTGAAAGGGAGACAATTCAACTCACTCCTTCATCTTTAAACATTGTGTTAGGATAGGCTAAGTGCTTGGTGACTGTACAGTACTGTACATTTATTCATTTGTAAAAAAAAAAAATATATATATATATATATTTTTTTTAATTCAGATTTATCCGTGGGCAGACTAAAACCCCCTGGCGGGCCGGATCCGGCCCGCGGGCCGCATATTTGACACCCCTGGTTTAAAGGAAAAGTGGACCTGGAAATAGAAACACGCCTCGGTGGTTCACTGGAAGCGCGTCAGGTTGTCACTCCAAACTTTATCTCGACTCAGGTTCGATCCTCACTTGGTTGAACTTATTTTGCGTTTGTCTTTTATTGGATAAAAGAAAAACGAGTTTGTGTTATGCCTGTGGTTAACACAAACTCAGGGCGGGCCAACTCGGGACGAGCTGGGCCGGGGAGGGCTGTGCAGTGCGAAAACGGCAAAAGAAAGGTCATCAGAGACTACTTCCTTAGACGGCTGAGACGAGCTGGTCTGAGAAGCTCAGTTCTCACCTCCTTCTACAGGTGTGCAGTGGAGAGCATCCTGTGCTCCAGCATCAACGTGTGGCATGGAGGCTGCACAGCTGCAGAGAGGAAAGCTCTGCAGAGAGTGGTGAAGGCTGCAGAAGTCTGTTGGAGTCAGTCTCCCCACCATCACAGACATCTACACCTCCAGATGCAGGAAGAGAGCCACCTGCATCATGAAGGACCACACTCACCCAGCACACACACTTTTTGCCCCACTCCCCTCAGGAAGGAGGTTAAGGAGCATTAAAGACTGTCCATCCATCCATCTTCTTCCGCTTATCCGGGGTCGGGTCGCGGGGGTAGCAGCCTAAGTAGGGAGGCCCAGACTTCCCTCTCCCCAGCCACTTGGTGCAGCTCCTCCGGGGGAATCCCAAGGCGTTCCCAGGCCAGCCGAGAAACATAGTCCCTCCAGCGCGTCCTGGGTCTTCCTCTGGGTCTCCTCCCGGTGGGACATGCCCGGAACACCTCACCAGGGAGGCGTCCAGGAGGCATCCTAACCAGATGCCCGAGCCACCTCAACTGGCTCCTCTCGATGTGGAGAAGCAGCGGCTCTACTCCGAGTCCCTCCCGGATGACTGAGCTTCTCACCCTATCTCTAAGGGAGAGTCCAGCCACCCTGCGGAGAAAACTCATTTCAGCCGCTTGTATCCGAGATCTTGTTCTTTCGGTCATAACCCAAAGCTCATGACCATAGATGAGGGTGGGAACGTAGATCGATCGGTAAATTGAGAGCTTTGCCTTTTGACTCAGCTCTCTCTTCACCACGACAGACCGGTACAGCGCCCGCTTCACTGCGGACGCTGCACCTATCCGCCTATCGATCTCACGCTCCAGTTTTCCCTCATTCGTGAACAAGACCCCGAGATACTTAAACTCCTCCACTTGGGGCAGGACCTCCTCCCCGACCCGGAGAGGGCATGCTACCCTTTTCCGGCTCAAGACCATGGCCTCGGATTTGGAGGAACTGATCCTCATCCCGGCCGCATCACACTCGGCTGCAAACCGCTCCAGTGAAAGTTGTAAATCACGAACTGATGAAGCCAGTAGGACCACATCATCTGCAAAAAACAGAGAAGCGATTCTAAGGTCACCAANTTTTTTTAATTCAGATTTATCCGTGGGCAGACTAAAACCCCCTGGCGGGCCGGATCCGGCCCGCGGGCCGCATATTTGACACCCCTGGTTTAAAGGAAAAGTGGACCTGGAAATAGAAACACGCCTCGGTGGTTCACTGGAAGCGCGTCAGGTTGTCACTCCAAACTTTATCTCGACTCAGGTTCGATCCTCACTTGGTTGAACTTATTTTGCGTTTGTCTTTTATTGGATAAAAGAAAAACGAGTTTGTGTTATGCCTGTGGTTAACACAAACTCAGGGCGGGCCAACTCGGGACGAGCTGGGCCGGGGAGGGCTGTGCAGTGCGAAAACGGCAAAAGAAAGGTCATCAGAGACTACTTCCTTAGACGGCTGAGACGAGCTGGTCTGAGAAGCTCAGTTCTCACCTCCTTCTACAGGTGTGCAGTGGAGAGCATCCTGTGCTCCAGCATCAACGTGTGGCATGGAGGCTGCACAGCTGCAGAGAGGAAAGCTCTGCAGAGAGTGGTGAAGGCTGCACAGAAGTCTGTTGGAGTCAGTCTCCCCACCATCACAGACATCTACACCTCCAGATGCAGGAAGAGAGCCACCTGCATCATGAAGGACCACACTCACCCAGCACACACACTTTTTGCCCCACTCCCCTCAGGAAGGAGGTTAAGGAGCATTAAAGACTGTCCATCCATCCATCTTCTTCCGCTTATCCGGGGTCGGGTCGCGGGGGTAGCAGCCTAAGTAGGGAGGCCCAGACTTCCCTCTCCCCAGCCACTTGGTGCAGCTCCTCCGGGGGAATCCCAAGGCGTTCCCAGGCCAGCCGAGAAACATAGTCCCTCCAGCGCGTCCTGGGTCTTCCTCTGGGTCTCCTCCCGGTGGGACATGCCCGGAACACCTCACCAGGGAGGCGTCCAGGAGGCATCCTAACCAGATGCCCGAGCCACCTCAACTGGCTCCTCTCGATGTGGAGAAGCAGCGGCTCTACTCCGAGTCCCTCCCGGATGACTGAGCTTCTCACCCTATCTCTAAGGGAGAGTCCAGCCACCCTGCGGAGAAAACTCATTTCAGCCGCTTGTATCCGAGATCTTGTTCTTTCGGTCACAACCCAAAGCTCATGACCATAGATGAGGGTGGGAACGTAGATCGATCGGTAAATTGAGAGCTTTGCCTTTTGACTCAGCTCTCTCTTCACCACGACAGACCGGTACAGCGCCCGCTTCACTGCGGACGCTGCACCTATCCGCCTATCGATCTCACGCTCCAGTTTTCCCTCATTCGTGAACAAGATCCCGAGATACTTAAACTCCTCCACTTGGGGCAGGACCTCCTCCCCGACCCGGAGAGGGCATGCTACCCTTTTCCGGCTCAAGACCATGGCCTCGGATTTGGAGGAACTGATCCTCATCCCGGCCGCATCACACTCGGCTGCAAACCGCTCCAGTGAAAGTTGTAAATCACAAACTGATGAAGCCAGTAGGACCACATCATCTGCAAAAGATGATCCATTAAAGACCATGTAAAGTAAAATTAAATGTGTGTTTTGAGTTTGTCACACGGCATAAATATGTGTTATTAATCACCCATATAAATCTGACTGATTAAAAACATTGTTTACCTTATAAAATTAAGTCTCAAAAATAATGAAAAAACATAATTGTGCCCTGGTCTGAAACGCTGGGGGCGTGTCAGCGCGTGGGCGTGGTTTCAGCGCAGTACTGCGCCCGTGTCCTGCACCCTGAAGATGTTCGCGAAGGCTGGCAGCCTAATTGGAGTTCTCCAGCCCTACTCATTTGAACCTCCAGAGCCAGACTCAGACTCTGAGTCAGACAGTGACCACTGTGACGGTCGGCATCGTTCTTCACAGCCTGAGCTGTGTGTGGAGAGGCAGACAGGTGCAGCAGAGATCCAGTAAACCTGCTCTGTTTTTATCTGAGTTCTGGCTGTAACAGCAGCTCCTTTTTCCAAGAGTTACGCTGTTTTTAGTGCACAAACAACTCTGGTTTTGTTTTTAAAGTTGAGGACACAACTATAATTCATAACTCCGCTGTTATGTGTTTAATAATAAGCGCTATTTTAGAAGATGAGCGGACTCGCTGCACACGGTCCGACCCGGTCACGTCGCATGCGGGGTCTGTGTTGGTGATTAAAATATATAGTAATCACGTTGATAACTAAGTATGCAATGGACCTGTCACATTTTCTTAGCAAAAAAGGAGCTATAGCTATTGCTATCAAAGTCAAAGTCAACTTTATTGTCAGAACTGCAATATGTACAGGACATATACAGGACCGAAATTGCGTTTCTCTCAGTCTCTCTATCTGATGCTATCTGCGATTCGCGAGTGAACGGCTCCACCGAGGCGAATAACTAATTTATACGGCTGGAGCTGCAGGGGGTGGGGCTATACTTAAGAAGACCGCGTGACGAAACGCAGTCACATTTAAAACACACCTAAAAAATCCTGAAACAGACATATCTTTATACACAGTTTGATCTATAACTCCAAAATTAATTGAGCTACAATTTTGAGACTTTTTACTCATTTACAAGATTACAATTATGACATTTATAATGTTTATTGAAGAAAATATTGAAATTCACTTTACACGGTCTTTAAAGGCTGAGTTAGACTTTCGCTTTGGTCCGCAGGCTGGAGCGCGCGCGCCGCGCGTGCACTGTGCCGCACGGCGAAATGCGTTCATAGTTTCGCCCCTGTGTTTATGGTTGACGCACGGCGGAGCATGGCAAAGTGCTGTTCTTTTACGGGCCAGCAGGTGGCAGTAGCCTCTACAACATGTGCATATGTTACAAGAAAGGGTGTAGAAGAAGAAATCTACCGTAGAAGAAGAACTGTTTGACGTCACAACACAAACAAAATGGCTTCCCGCTCGCTTCATTCTTGAACTGTCTTTATTAGAGGAGCAAATTATAATAGAACAACAGTTATTGTGTCTTGCAATTTTAATGAGACGAAGAAGACGCAGAAGGAGATGGTATGTTCGGCCATTACACCCTCAGAGACGTACTGGTGGGTGGTGATGCCGATGCGGAGAATTGACGAAGAAATGCACTTCAGTTACTTCCGCATGTCTGCACGCCGATTTGATGACCTGCTACATCGTATTTCGCCTTTCATACGACATGGAAGGACCCACAGCAGCCCTGTGACATTACCCGAGCGTTTGGCAGTGACTTTAAGAATCCTGGCTTCAGGTAGCAGCCAGAAAAGTGTAGCAGCCAGCTACAAACTTGGTGCAACTACGGTTTCCCTGATAGTCTCTGAGGTGTGCTAAGCTATATTGTATATTGCTATATGTATTTGAATGTTAATGATTTTAAATAAAATGAAACTACATTGAAATATCCACTTCAGCTTTCCGTCTGTTTTGTTTGCATATTGTATTTACAAAGCCACTAACAGTTGTATTACATAAAATTTGGTATGAAAGACTTTTTTATAATTGTAAGAACATTAGATGTTAGAATTATTTGGAAACCTGAAATGGCATTGTAAATATAAGTCCCATATTGCATTAAAATGAAGCATTGCTACCTGACACGAAAAATCTCAATGTGTAGTAGCCTTTATTTCACCAGGAATGTGAAGTGGAATGTGGAGAAACCTGTAGAAATAGTGTTTTGATTTTAATGTGTGCAAAAATTGCATGCTGTCTAAAAATAATTGATAAATGTGTAATTATGCATTACAAATGTATCATTTGAATCAAAGTCAAGTCAAAGTCAGCTTTATTCTCAAAACAGTAATATGTACAGGACATACACAGGATTGAAATTGCATTTCTCTCTGTCCCTCGGTGCAACAATAACTATTTAAACACTAAAACACTAAAACATTTAATAAACATAAAATGAAATAAAGTGTAATACTGTCCTGAGTTTTTGCATAGTACTTTTTCATAGTAGTATAAAAGTATAAAAAGTTTTCACCAACATTTAATAAACATAAAATGAAATAAAGTGTAATACTGTCCTGAGTTTTTGCATAGTACTTTTTCATAGTAGTATAAAAGTATAAAAAGTTTTCACCAACACCAACGGAGTGAGCTGATGCTAGGGCTGTCGCTTCTGCTACTGCTGCTTGACCCTGGCAAGTGTCGAGGTGGTACGGGTATGGGCACCGTTGGACAGGGAGGAATTGGCGTGGAGGACCTGCGCAGAGGAAAACACCCTGCATTTGAAGTACTGCCAGTTTCATGGCCAGTAGGCGTGAGGTTGTGAGAGACGATGGGTGTGATGTACTCATGGTCGATGGTGGTGACGGTCTGGTCCATGGGGGTGAGGGTCTGGTCGATAGGGGTGAAGGTCTGGTCCATGGGGGTGACGGTCTGGTCGAATGGGGTGACAGTCTGGTCGAGGCACCATGTATCGTCCTGTGCTTGGCTCTGTGGTGTTTCTTCAGGCTAAAAAACAGACATTGACATCCATCAGTACAAAATGAAACGGTAACGGATACAATGCACATATGTGTTAAATAAAAACAAATGTTTGTGTAACTGTTAGCTTAATAAACAGAAGGTGAAGCATCAACAGACATATAGGCTAAATTTGTTTACAGTTGAGGTGTGCAGATCTAAAATGGTTATTTCCACTATTTCACATTTACTGGTCAGCAGCTTGATTTATATTTTCATTAAGCCATGTTTTGGTCATTCATTCTCACAGTTTATTGTTTATATCAATGACTACAAAGGGGAAACAACACGGCAGGCTGCACAGCATGGCCTGCTGTATTCCATGCTAAGCTAGCTGTAATAAAAGCAGTACTAACTTTTTTTTTTTTCATTTTTACCTCTTTTTCCATATTTGTGTCCTTTTCTCGGTGTTTTATAAAACTCGACAGCCAACTCAGCTCCACAACGAGGATTGGCACCGGTTTGTTGGTGCCAGGATCGCCACTTCTGATCACCCTCTTTTTGGCCTTCACGAAGCGATCCCGCATGTTTTTCTTCCTCCTTCTGCATCGCTTCTGCAATCTCCTTCCATGAATTCTGTGCCAGTTGCACATCTTTGTGTTCTCTCATAGAGGGATCATACAAATGGCGATACATGCGGATGAGTTCAGCCAGAGCAGCTTCGAAAGCGTCCATCTTGTTTTGAGCCCAGTCCGTACGTCACTGAGCGCGGCGCGCGCTCTAGGCTTGCGGAGTTTCAAAAATTCAGAGGTGCACGGCACGCGCTAATCCCCTGCGCGGGGCCAACGCGCAGGGGCGGGGACTGTGAAATTGCGTCACTTTTGGAGGGCACACCCTCGCGCGCTGCGCGACGCGTCGACTATGAATCTAGCTTTAGTGTAGAACCACTAGACTGAGGAACAGCTTCTACCCTGAGGCTGTTAGACTCATACATCCCTAGGATCAGGATAATCACTGTGAAAAAAAAATCCCGGTAATGCAACTTTGATTGTTGATATGTGCTGCTGACTATCCATGCTGCTGATCTTATGCTGCTGATTATTTCATGTTGCTGTGTTCATTCGTACTTGTCTGCTCACAAAGTCATGCTCGTGCTGCTGTTGTTCGGCGTATTGTTCTTGTACTACTAGCGTTTAGCGTATTTCTTAGTTTATATCTTAGAGCTTTATTACGGTTTCTTTTACAATTTATATTTTTGCTGTTGTTGGATGTAACTGGGACCTTGTGCACACAATTTTGTTCCACCTCATGTACCACATGAGATGTGAATGACAAAGAACCTTGAACTTGAACCTTGAACTACAGCCTCTGTACAAACCTATGTTCATGAGACAGCCCATCATCACGTGCACATTCTGAGCTCGGTCTCCTGAGGTGAAAGAAGCTCTCGAGGATTGCTGTGAGAGAACAGACTGGAATGTACTGCTGGACCCCCGTGGGGAGGACACTGAGGGAGCAACAAACTGCATTACTGATTACATGAACTTCTGCAGGGATGTTGTTGTTCCCACTGGTTCTTTGTAAAAGGTATTTATTTATCACTGGTTTGTGAAGGAGCTAAATATTTCTAAAACGAACTGCTTTTATTTTGATAAGATCAGGTACCACCAGTGAATAAAAGCTTTTGTCCTACTAGGATGTGGATCCGCCAGCTGCTAAAGATACCAGTGAAACCTCAGATGTTCCAGTGACTTGAAGGCTGACGCTTCCTAAAAGTTTACCAGTCATCAGTTGGAGGGGCGGAAGGGTCTGTGGTCAACTGGCTCTGAAAGTCAGCTGGGATTTCACACTTCCCTGCAGTGGGATTCTGGCAGGTGTTCACCCAGTCTGGTGGACAGCTGGAGACCCAGTTCTGGTGAACAGTTGCAAGTTCAAACTGGTTCTGTACGAAAGGTCAGGTGCTGAGGTTCTGGAACTCATCAAAGAGGTCCCTACAAAACGTGGCTGTCATCTTTTGTTGAAAACTTGGCTAGAAACTTCAACTAAACTTTACTGATTTGAAAGTTAGAATAAAATTCAGCAATGTTCAGTCAGGTCATCTGGACGGTTTCTATTATTGCTGAGACGTTTCATCCTTCATCCAAAGGACTTCTTCAATCTGCGAAGACACTAAACAAACCGATTTCCACAAACAGCATACTCCACAGTGGAAAAAACAGCCTCTGGGGCCCGCCCTCTCCCTTGTCAACTCCTCTGATACAGTCATGTCAAAGTGGTTCAAATGGTCAAGGTATTTTGAACTACTTTGGAATCAGTTTTGTTTGGTGGCTTCTCAGAATGAGGAAGTCCTTTGGATGAAGGACAAAACTTCTCAGCAAAAAAAATAAACCTTCCAGATGACCTGAATGAACATTGTTGGATTTTATACCTGGATTCTTGAGCATGAACTATGTTTTTGCAAACATCTTTACAAAAACATGCAAAGATTTATTTTTGCCTCCATTTGTGCTTAAAGTGTTGTTTTTCAATAAACTAGAGATTTTTAATACAATAAAGCATATATCAATCCATTAAATTAAAAACAATGGACGTTCTCCTGATTTTTAAAAGTTTGGCTCTTTTAGCACTTCAAGAAGTTTTACACAGTTTCCACAGATGTTTGTATTTCCACTACAGAAAACAGGCGTTGTGAGACTTTCTGAGCTAAACTCTTTCGACTGCTTGAGAACTCCAAGCATTTTACTTTTGCCTTCTATCTCTGTCATGTCTGGTTAAGGGCCAGTTTACATGGCACGTATTTTGAGTGTAACCGCTACTTTCTCTTTGCGTCTTTGCTTATCGCCTACACGACGCTGCTGGCCCCCCTCTTTGCATCCGATACTTTTCTGATCCACCTCTCAAGGTGGAACTTTTTCGCTGACCCCCCGCTGATAATGTAAACATCTCCTGCTGATCTTTTGTGTCAACCACATGCGCGCAGCTCACACGCGTGGACAGTCTAAGGCAGGCGGACATTTCACGTGTCACGCTGCAAAATACAACAGTTTAACAATAATAAACAGTACTTATGTTGGCGTGGGAGATGTAAATTTATCTGAACTACAGTATCTATCTGGACTTGTTACGTTTTTTAAACAGTGCGTAACGTGCTGTGAAAATGAAGACACCAGGTTTATTTTTTATTTATTTATTTATTCAGCACCACAAAGTTTACGTAACACAAACACTGAGAATTAAACTGAACACTATTAAAACACGTGAACCGAACTGTAACTACGTTAATGAACTGGACTCTTGCTGTGTGTTCATCTGGACCCATCAGAACCGGTCTGCCTGTTTGTTGGAACGACAGCTCCACCTGGCAGAAATAAATAAATAAATAAATAAAAACTCTGTTGTTGTGTGATCAAAGTAAACACAAGCAAACATTATATTAAGAACGTTGATTTACCTGCTGTAAGTCAGCTGTTTATCACGGACTAAAGTCCGACATCATCCTCATCGTCACTCGGGTTCTGGTCCACAGTCCACTCAGCGTCTGGTGTGCAGCTTGTTAGATGAAGCGGGACCCACTTGGTGTCAAATCTGTCGACTCTTATCCAAAATCCAGCTTTAACTTGTTGTTAAGTTGTTGTTAGCTGAACTTTTAGCCCAGAAGAACACAGCAGACAGCCAGCAGTGAGGCAGCACGCATGCGCAGTGGGTGAAGGTTCAGCAGCACGCATGCGCAGTGGGTGAAAGGGGGGCATGAGGGAGGAGGGAAATTCGAGCAGATCCGTGTCAACGCAAAACTTTTCACCTAATTAACATACCCACAAGTTCCGTTTCCCCCACACAGTGTCTGTGTAAACAGGGCCTAAGTCTCCAGCAGAACTAACATCTGGTCTCATTTGAACTCATCAGAACAGATGGAAGAATGCTGTGAGGACATGGCTCTAATTCAGATTTTAATTTGTGATTGTTTCACATTCCAGGAGATACGTAAAAACCCACACAAGCCAGAGAAATGAAGAAGCAGCCACTGTATTTGAGTTTATACAATTATGGTCCACTTATTTAGCTTTACATTTAATCTTTTTTCAGTTGGGTGAAGTGGTTGAAAAGATACTTTACTTTAACTGAAAGACATCCTATTTGAAGGCTTATTAGCCAAGACATCTCAGCTGGTACTTTCCACAGGAAGTGATAAATATGTTGGGAGTGTGTTTGTGTGCTCCAGGCTCAGATGATGCGTGGTGAGAGAAAGGACATAAATTAATACAGAATCGACATCTGTCTGCCAGGTAGCCGAGGAAACTGAAAAACAGGAAGGAGGCCTGATCTTGTACCTTCTCCCACAGTCCAAAATATCTCACACGAGCTGACAGGCAGCTGAAAACTCTCCTGGAAAAAAATGCTCCCCCCACCACAACTGTTTCTTTCCTTTTTCCTCAGACAAACTGAGCAACATTGATATTTGTATGGTGCATAGCTGGAATATGGACAACCAAAATAAAAACGGTCTGACTTTTGCAACTACAGCAGTTCCTTGCTACTGCACTGTTCGTTTTTTGTGGACTCGCTCTATTGTGGTAATAAGATTGACATGACACACACTGTCTGATTGATGGATGAGCCATGGATTGTTTATTTAAAATAAATTATTTTGAACGATTTAGCACCTGTGTGCAGCCCACAGCTGTGGGAGAAGCTTCCTCCTACAGATGATCAGCTGATCACTGATCTGCACAGAGATCAGCTGATCAGTTCTTCCTTTTAGTGAGCGGCATTGAGATTTAATTATGATGGTAAGGTAGATAGATACTGTATCATACATCATACAGCCTAGTGTCAGCCTAGATACAGCCTACATAGTGCACATAGTGCACCTTACCAGGGAGGCTAAGGAGAGTGATGTCCCTATAACTGAAGCACACCCTCCAGTCCCCCCTTTTGAAGAGGGGAACCACCACCCCAGTCTGCCAATCCAGTGGCACTGCGCCAGTTGTCCATGCAATGTTGCAAACGTGTTTCGACCAAGACAGCCACAGAACATCCAGAGCCTTAAGGAAATCAGGGCAAATCTCATCCACCCCCGGAGACCTGCCACTGCATAACTTTTTAACTACATTGACGATCTCAGCCACGGATATGGATAGAGCAACCCTGAAGTCCCCCGACACCACTTCCTCCACTGAAGACATGCCAGTGGGATTGAGAAGGTCTGAGAAGTATTCCTTCCACCTCCCAATGACATCACTGTTTGAGGTCAACAGCAGCCCACCTTCACTGAAAACAGTGTTAGTAAAGGGCTGCTTTCCCCTCCTCAGCCGCCTGATGATTTGCCAGAATGGTAAATGGTAAATGGAGCTTACGTATACTGTATAGCGCTTTCCAGCCCCCTATGAGGGGCCCCAAAGCGCTTCACAGTACCAGCCATCCACCCATTCATACACACATTCAGACACCGGTAGCGGTAGACTGCCATGCAAGGCGCTGCCAATCCTATTGGGAGCAACTCGGGGTTAAGTGTCTTGCCCAGGGACACAACGAGGTATGCAGTGACCAGGGATTAATAATAATAATAATAATGAATTCAATTTATAACGCACTTTTCATTAGTGAAAATCTCAAAGTGCTACACACATTGAATGCTACACACATTCATACACCGGTAGCGGCAGACTACCATGCAAGGTGCTTTCCAGTCCTACCGGGAGCAACTCGGGGTTAAGTGTCTTGCCCAAGGACACAACGACACATGGTGTGGGGAACCGGGATTGAACCTGGGACCTTCCGGTCCTGAGCCGGCTGCCCTGCCTCTACACCATCTCGGCCCGGCCAGAATCTCCTCGGAGCTGACAGAGAGTCAGCATCCAAGGCCTCACCAAACTCCTCTTACATCCGAGCTTTTGCCTCAGCAACAGCCAAGGCTGCGGACCGCTTGGCCCTCCAGTACTCTTCAACGGCCTCCTGAGTCCCACCAGCCAACAAGGACTAATAGGACTCCTTCTTCAGCTTGATAGCTGTAATGTATACAGCAGTGTTCATGCATGCACATTACAGACTGCCAGTGAATGCACCGCGAGTGTGTGTGGAAAAAGAAAGTGCAGAGAACGGAGCAATGGAGGATTGTGCCGTCTGATAAGTGTATTGTGCAGTTTAAACAATAAAGCTACATCAGCGCCAAACCAGCATATTTATTAAGCGTGCAGAGAAACATCACATTGGCAACGAGGATTGAAAACGGAGGGAAAAAAAGAAGAAAAAGGCAGACGGCAGCATCACGCCGACAAGCTAAGTACAAGCTAGCAGTTAGCTAACCAGCTAATACAAGTGACACGTGTCGGAGTGAACCATGTCACTTGCAACTACATCTGCACTTCAACCGTTTGATACTGAAACGGAACCCAGTTCAGTTGGACCTCGCTGGACAAAATGGATACAGAGGTTAGAGAACTACACAGCTGCTTTCAACATTTCTGGTGATGCACGGCCGAAAGCTCTACTGTTGCACCTAGCAGGTGAACGTGTATATGATATTTACGACACGCCAGCAGCGAGCTCAGACAAGTACAGGTATGCTGATATAAAATTGAAGCTAGACATGTATTTTACACCAAAGAAAAACGTCCCGTACGAAGTATATGTCTTCAGAAAAGCTGTACAACAGCCAAGTGAAAGCCTAGACACATACTGCACACGGCTTCGCAGGCTTGCAAAACACTGTGGATTTACTGATGTGGATCTAGAAATTAAAGGACAATTAATTCAGAGTTGTACGTTGTCCAGGCTCCGCAGACGAGCGCTGAGAGAGCCTGACATGTGTCTACAGTGCAAAACAATAAGTGAACAGCAGCACGATTCTCTTAGGTTCTTTTCAGCTATAATTTGCACACTTAATGCGAGCACTAACATAAACTAAACTAACATAAACTAGGATCTATTCAAAGCATGCAACAAAAATACAGAAACAAGGCACCACAAGGGAAAAGAAACAAATCTACAGTAACACGGTCCTATTGGCAGAGTGGTTCTGATGACAGGGAGGTTATCTTAGCTGTCTTAACTGTTGGCGGTGAAGTTCGGTTAGCGTGGTGTGGTGTTGTTAGCAGCGTTGAAGAAGGTGAAGAAAGCAGATGAAGCACATGAAGAAAGATGAGCACAGAAGCAAAAAGACAAAAAGCTGGAGGGAAAAAAACCCTGAATATAGTACTGTTATTCCAGGTCTCTCTTGTACATGAGTCCTCGAGGCTCAATGGGATTAACCTGCCTAAATAAAGGTTGAATTAATATTCTAAGCTGCTTGGACATTATCTGTTAAGTTGTAAAGATAACAACTAGATCAGGAGTTTTATCGCACTTTAAAGACTGCATAGAAAAACCTCTAGTAATTGCTCTATTAGATCCTGTTACACAGTATATTCTGGCACTAAAAAGCGATGGAATAATAAAGGTTCTCTTCACATTTATCAGGACACAGACAAGTAATGGCAGAATGAAACAGCATACATCTGCACAGCAGAAAGAAGCTTGGCTTTCGTCTGGACTGCATATGAAATGGGTATGCAAGTGAAAAGAGAAGTCACATCGTACGACACAAGAGTTGCATACCCATTTGTGAAGCAGTCAAAAAACGACTTCTACAAGACAAGGATTTAATCAACAGGACCAATTTCACCCCAGACCAGACCTGCACCCTGCTGGATCTCTGCCTCTCCACCACTTATTTCAAGCTCAATGACAGTTTTTACAGACAGAAGCACGGCTGTGCCATGGGATCTCCAGTGTCACCCATTGTTGCCAACCTCTACATGGAGGAAGTGGAACAGAGAGCCCTAAACTCCTATGAGGGAACAACGCCAAGCCATTGGTTCCGATATGTAGATGATACCTGGGTCAAAATTCAAGCCAAGGAAACAGAAGCATTCACCAGACACATTAACTCGGTCGATAACAACTTCCAAGTTCATCAGAGAGGATGAAAATGGCAACAAGCTGCCTTTTTGGACTGCTTGGTTCACATGGAGGGAGAAGACAGCCTCAACATTGAAGTTTCCAGAAAACCAACACACACAGACCAGTATCTTCTGTTTGACTCTCACCATCCACTGGAACACAAACTTTCTGTCATCAGAACTTTACAGCATCGGGCCGATCACATCCCCACGAAGACAGAAGGGAAGGAAAAGGAACAGAAACAAATCAAAAAATCTCTCCAAACGTGGATAAGGAAAGCCCACTGCATGGCAGGTGATCCCACACACCCACTACACAGCCGCTTTAGACTGCTGCCATCAGGGAGGAGACTGAGGAGTCTCCAGGCTCGAACCAGCAGACTGAGAGACAGCTCTGTTCATCAGGCAGTCAGGATGCTAAACACTCTGCCTGCTCTGCCCCCCCTCCCATTTGAACTGCCTTAACACTAAAACTTTCTCACACATTACCACACAACACAAAGATTTTAACACTGGACTCTGTGTCATCAAACGGGTTATTCACTAAACTCTCGGTCATGTGCTCATACAGTTTGCACTACTTCTCATACTTGCACTAATGTTTGTATTACATCACTGCCTATAGTCATAATACTGTTTACATTCTCTGTTTACATTTATTAATACTGTTTACTTTTATTACTACTGCTTACATTTAATTACTACTGTTTACATTTACAGTACACTACTCTAATATCTACACCACTGCTGATACATATACAGTGTGCTCTGAACGGTCTTATTTAGGGATGCCCAATGTGCCTTACTGCATATGCCACTTTTTGCCTCTATAACAACATCAACTACTACCTCATACATATACTGTGCACATTAACTCATACGCTGCTTTGCCACTTTGCAAATGTCAATGCTAGAAACCTTTAGTTTATTTTAGTTATACTTTTTATACTCTTTTTTTATACTAGTATGCAAAAACTCAGGACAGTATTATGTTCATTAAATGTTTAATGTTTTAGTTTTAGTTTTAGAGTTGGTGTAAATTTTCATACTCTTATACCACTATGCAAAAACTCAGGACAGTGTTAGTTTTACTATTTTATGCTTATGTCTATTATTATATGTTTCAGTGTTTCAATGTTTAGATGTTTACTGTTGCACCGAGGGACTGAGAGAAACGCAATTTCGGTCCTGTGTATGTCCTGTACAGTACATATTGCAGATCTGACAATAAAGTTGACTTTGACTTTGACTGATATCCTAACTGGGCCTTTGTCAAGTCAGCGAGGACATCTACAAAACACACTAATGAACAGAAAAAGGAGAACAGACAAAAAAACATTGTCATCCCTTATGTTGCTGGAGTATCAGAGAATTTCAGAACAAACACAACATCCCAGTACATTTCAAACCCAGCAAGACTCTCAGACAGAGGCTGGTCCACCCTAAGGACAAAACAACCACACACAAACAGAGTGGTGTAGTTCACGCAGTCCAGTGCAGCGAGGACTGTCCAGACCTCTACATTGAAGAAACTAAACAGCCTTTTCACAGATGCATGGGTCAACACATGAGAGCCACCTCCTCTGGACAAAACTCAGCTGTTCACCTCCACCTCATGGACAAGGAAGACTCATTTGAGGACCAGAATGTGCACATTTTGGACTGAGAACAAAGATGGTTTGAGAGGGGGGTGAAGGAAGCTGTTTATATTAAGAGAGAAAAACCTTCTCTTAACAGAGGAGGAGGTCTCAGATTCCAACTTTCAAAAACGTATAATGCGGCTTTAGGATTGATTCCCAGAAGATTTTCATACCTGATGGGAACAGAGGAGGCTCATCTGTGAATTAGACTAACAAAGACCCTAAGAAACCCCTATTGTTAAGGTGTGAGTTGTCAATCTACATAGGTATGTGTGTATCTTATCTCAGCCTTTAAAACCTGATTCCCACACTCTCTGCTCTTTGAATTGAGAAAGCTCCTCGGATGAAGAGCAAAACGTTTTCTGTTACAAATAAAGTCCAGTTGTTTTTGTATTGAATGTTTTTTGATTTTATCATGTCCTGGATGACTGAGAATCTTCACCAGCATAAGAGGGGGACAGTTGAACATGGAGGCCTTCCACTCTGTTTAATTATGGACGTTTTCTTTTCACAAAGATGGCCTCCTCCTTT
>JBBPBX010020917.1:26010-42892 GCA_038048925.1 Garcialebias charrua | reverse complement strand
GTAAAATGAATCTGAATTAAGTGCAGTTCAAGTTCATCAGTCTGACAGCTGCAGGAAAGAATCTGTTTCTGAGTCTGGTGGTCTCTTGCTCTGAATGCTCCTCACCCGCTTGCTTGAGGAGTGGCTGGAAAAGACTGTGTGCAGGATGAGTGGAATCCTTCATGATGCAGAGCGCCCTCCCCCTGCATCGTGAAGTGTAGAGGTCCAAGGTGGTGGAAAGTCTGCTCCCACATCTTCTGTGCAGCTTTAACCACCCTCTGCAGAGCCGTGGAGCTGCCATGCCACACGGTGATGCAGCTGCAGAGAACACTCTCCACCACACAGTGAGAGAAGCTCCTCAGGACAGAGCTCCCAAGTCCAGCTCTTCGCAGCTTCATGAGGAAGTAGAGACGCTAGTGGGCCTTTTTGACCAGACAGGAAGTGTTGGCTCTCCAGCTGAGGTCACTGGATATATGCACCCCCAGGTACCTGAAGCAGGAGACCACCTCCACAGTTGCTCCTCCAAATGGGGATAAGCACCTTGACCAATGCAAGGCATTGGTGGAGGGTGCTATACAAATAAAGTTTATTATTATTGTTATTATTATAATAAAGGAACTTGAACTTGAGGATCCTTGACCCTTCTGAAATCCACCACCATGTCCTCGGACTTACTCACAATGATGCAGAGATTATTGTTTGGAAGTTCAAGTGGAATGGATGTGTTCACCAAGAAATAAAAACAGTGCTGGGTGAACGTTCATGGTGGGGGTGCTCAAATGAATATTTTTTAAATGTGAGAGGGACACGTCCCCTTCACACATGATTGTTGCGACACCTATGCCTGAACAATTATGAACCTGATGCCGTTATCCAGCTGTAACAAAAGAGGGGGCTGCTGGGTAGAAGAGTGTGCTGTTGCATTTTGAGTATGTAAAACCTCTCGGGTCATGTTAGGCCACTGGGTTTGTGGCCGATCAAAAGTAAGCAGCGCCCCGAGTCCTCCGGTGTCTGTCCTCATCTGTATTTATGAAGCCGCACTGCCACTTATGAGTCTTTAATAATGCATAGAGTAAGACTTTGAGTTCAAACCACTGTCTCTGAAAACAAGCCACTTTTGATAAAATAATAATAATAATTATTATTATTGTTATTATTAAATCATCCTTCTTGTGATGCAAGAAGCTTTTCATGCCCATCTGTCTTTTATTTGATTCTGATTCTCCTCTCCTCCATCATTGTTTCTCTATCTGCCTTCTTTCCCTGCTGAGAGGTTAAATTTACGGACTGTTCTCAGTGGATGTCAGTCAAGACCTGCCTCACCTGCACAAAGCCTCTGCCCCCTCATTGCCCTTTTGTCAAGCCAATGATTTTCTGCAAGCAGCTTGCCTCAGAACTGACGGTCTTTCTCTTTCCACACAGAAAACTTAGCTCACAGAAAATGTCTTTCTTCACAAAGCCAAGCAGAATTTTTCCCAGTGCTTTTCAGTTGGCGAAAACAAATCCAAAGTACTTTGGTACTTAAATCTAATGAGCCTGGCTAATGATGGCTGGGATGTGTTGTACTCTTTAAAGCTGCTGTATGTAACTTTTCTAAAAATATATTTTTAACATATTTCTTCACTCTGTCACTATCTCCTGACAGACTGATGTTAGACAGGTAATCTCTGAAAAAAACTATAGTCCTCTGGCTTCTCCCGGTGGTACTACAAGCATTTCTAAAAACCCACAGGGACCCGCCATTAACCTGCCAATAAAAACAGAGTTTTGTTCATGAACAAGCTTCTCACGCCCATCCCCCTCCTGTCCAAGCCCGCAGCGCGCATCCGCGCACGTTCTCGTTCAAACAGTAGCTGTGTCAATATGGCGGAGGATCAACCTATCACTTTTCCGGGAACAAACGTTCCACTAAAACTTCCAATTCCTCGATTGGCGCAGGTTCGGAAACCCAACACAGCATACAGATAAAATGTCACACACTGCCGCAAAGTAAGAGCTAAAAAAATAATTCTGTGGCTTATCATTTTGCTGAAATAATCGTCTTCCTACATTACATAAAGTAAAAGCTGTAGTTACCGTTAGCTTGCTACACATAACTTATTGAAAGGGTTATACATAATTTACGCTACTTTATTACAAATACGCAAAGATTTGAGAAGCAAATAGTTCATTCTTACCAGTGACTGCGCCATTGCAACTCTGTTTACTAGCATGCGCGTTCACGAGACAGGCCATGTTGTGGAGGAGGAGCTAAGGAGGGTGAGTTGCAGGTCAGCCGAGAGCAAGGGGGAGGGACCAGAAAGGTGTCTCTGTTCAAAATTTTTCTAAGTCCAATGTTTTACAGAAACTACATACAGCAGATTTAAAGAAAATTAAAAATAATATTAATATATCTAAATATCTCAACACCCTTCATTTTTCTAAACAAATCATGCTCTCATGTGTTGTTTTGTTTACTTTTTTGTTGTTGTTTTTCTTGCTCAAAAACAATGTATAATTAAAGGCTTAGCATTGTTTGAAGGAATGCATACTACCTGCCACTCTTCATGCCAGACGTTTAGACAAGAATCAACTTATATTAAGTTAATTTACAGACGGTAAGAATTTAAGTAAAACTTTGAGCATAACATTATGTTCAATCTCATGCAACATTGGGATATCTTGCAAGATCTCTCATGACCTGGTAATACCAGGAATACAGTGCTTGTAAAACGTATTCACTCTTTTGGATGTCATGGTCAATATAAACTGGTCTTAGTTGAGATGGGAGAGACTGTGCATACAACTGTTGCCCGGATTCTTTACTAGTCTAAACTTTATGGGAGAGTGCAAAGAGAAAGACGCTGTTAAAATAAAGCTTATTTTAAATCTCAACTTGAGTTTGCCAAACGGGATGTGGAAGACTCCATGGCCAAGTGCTTCTCGACATTTGGCCCTGGAAGGCTTGTAAAGTTAGACAGTAAAGTAAAGTATGCACAAATGATTCAGAAAATGCTGCTGCAGAATCAATCCCTGCAGATCATGCAGTCAGAGTCCGAGAGTCAGAGTTTCTTTATTGTCATTCACCCCACATGTGATACATGTGGAGGGACAAGATTGTGTACACAGGGTCCCAGTTACATCCAACAATAAAATGTAAAGGAAAAACAGTAATAAGATCTAAGATATGAACTAAGAACTAAACTCAAAACTAAAAATACGCTAAGCAGTAAAAGACATCTCCACCTGAACTTCAACTGTCTGAAGGTTTGGTCACCTCCACCTAGTTCCAGGCTTCAGGATGCTAAGTTAAACAGAAGGTGTGTTAAAGTGAAGAATAAAGTAAATACTATGCAACATTTCCAGCTGAGGTCGCCGAGGTAGTTAAAAAGCTCCATGGCGACAGGGCTCCAGGAGAGGATGAGAGTCGCCCTGATTTCCCAAAGTCTCTGGATGACTGTCTTGGTTGACACGTCTTTGCAACATTGCATGGACATTGGGGGCAGTGCCACTTCATTGGCAGACTGTGGTTGTGGTCCCCCTCTTCAGAATGGGGGACCAGAGGGTGTGCTCCAATTACAGGGGCATTACTCTCCTTAAGCTAGATTCATACTTGACGCGCCGCGCAGCGCGCGAGGGTGCGCGCTCCAAAAGTGATGCAATTTCACAGTCCCCGCCCCTGCGCGTTGGCCCCGCGCAGGGGATTAGCGCGTGCCGTGCACCTCTGAATTTTTGAAACTCCGCAAGCCCTGCGCGCGCGCGGTGGGCGCTACGATTTGATTGACAGGTCCTCACCGACAGCCTTCACCCTCTTCACGCCGGAGCCTGCAGCTGTTTGCGCCGCTGTGGTCGTGGAGACGGAGTCGCGACGCATGGAGGAATGTTTTGTGACACAAAATGTATTAAATTCTCCTTCATTCCTGATCTGGAGTCGGACTTTTCTTTTGTTTTTTCGCCAAAAGTCACGTGATCGCTTTCTCCTCCGCTGACTCCATGCATTAAAACCGCAAATAAAGACAACAGTTCAGCACGCGAGCGGAAAGCTATTTGTTTTTGTTGTGTGACGTCAAACAGTTCTTCTTCTACGGTAGATTTCTTCTTCTACACCTTTCTTGCAACATATGCACAGGTTTTAGAGGGTACTGCCTCCTGCTGGTCCGTAAAAGAACAGCACTTTGCCATGCGCCGCCGTGGGACAACTATAAACACAGAGGCGACACTATAAACGCAATTTGCCGCACGGCACAGTGCACGCGCAGCGCGCGCGCTCCAGCCTGCGGACCAAAGCGCGAGTCTAACTCAGCCTTTAGCCTCCCTGGTAAGGTCTATTCAGGGTTACTGGAGAAGCAAGTCCAATCGTTGGTCGAACCTCAGATCCATCAGGAACAATGTGGGTTCTGTCTTTGCCATGGATTACTGGACCAGCTCTTTACCCTCACTAGGGTCCTCAATGGTGGATTGCTCTCTTCAGGTCGAGGGTGAGGTTCTGCCTAAAGCAGAGGAGTTCAATTATCTTGGGATTTTGTTCGCAAGTGAGTGAAGAATGGAGCATGAGGTTGACATACAGATTGGTGCAGCATCTGCAGTATTGTGGAATCTGTACTGGTTCATTGAGGTAAAGAGGGAGATGAGCTGCAAGGTGAAACTCTCTGTTTACCAATCAGTCTATGTTCCTACCCTCACCTATGGTCATGAGCTCTGGGTAGTGACGGAAAGAATGAGATTGCAAATACTGTACAGGTGGTTGAAATGAGTTTCTTCCACAGGTTAGCTGAACTCGCCCTTAAGCCCGAGATACAGTCGAGCGTCCTCACGATACGCCTATACGCAGCATACGTACGCTGTGGCAAAAGCGTAGCCCCGCGTAGCCCCTCAGGGCACGTACGCGCAAAAGTTTTTTTTTACTACGCATACGCGATGCGCGGTGTCTGAACATAAACTTCCCCGGCGCCGGACTGTTTTGTATGTTACACAAATTAAATAAATTCCCCTTCTTTATCGCTGATCGGGCCTTTTCTTTTGTTTTTTTGCCTAAAGTCAAGTAACCGCTTCTTCCTCCGTTCACTCGATGATTGAAATGAATGAATTCAGGTCCTACCTGGGTGCGGCGATGTTTTAAATATCCCTGGTGGGCTGTGTGCTGCAGGAAAAGCACTCCCTGTTATTATTTTTATTTCTGAGAGAACTTTTTACAACATATATAGTAGAAACACCGCATGAACACCGCCGCGGTCTTCAAGGCGCTACATGAGCTGGCTGTCAATCATTTCAGTAGGCGTGTCAGCAAGTAACCAATCAGCGAGCTCAGTTGAGTCCCCTCCGTGTGCAGCTGCTCATATTACAACAAGGAGAACGCGAGCGTATAGTTTCTGAACATATGCTGAAGCATATCAGCAAAACACATGCGCACAAAATGCGCGCGTAGAGTGGCGTACCTGAGGACGCATGAGTGTATCTCGGGCTTCAGAGATAGGGTGAGAAGTTCAGTTATCAGGAGGGACTCGGAGTAAAACCGCTGTTCCTCCACATCAAGAGGAGCCAGTTGAAGTGGTTTGGGTGTCTGGTAAAGATGCCCCCTGGGGCATGTCTGACTGGAAGGAGTCCCCGGGGAAGACCCAGGATACGTTGGAGAGACAATAACCGTGTTTCCATCTATTTTCATTTCGAATTTTGAGCTAATTTTTGAAATCTTGCAAAAATGTAAATACAAATTAATGCGGATCAGAAGTGTTTCCATCAACTGGCTTGAAGCGCATCTACCAGGCCACGCACAGCGTCATTACGTCAGACGTCAGCGTCATTACGTCAGACGTCAGCGTCATTACGTCAGACGTCAGCGTTACGCATGTCTACAGTAAACAGGAAGTAGCGGTTGAAAACAGAACCCGGCCACACATCTCGTCAAAATGGAGAGAATATTTCAGGTATGTGTTGCTATCGGGCAAGTTGTATTTATTCTGTCATGCCAACTAGTTTTAGCGATGTTACATGTTGTCCGGAGCGGAAACAGCTGATCAGTCACGTGACGTGAATGTTCGCTACGGCAGAACTGAGTCGGCAAATCTGTTTCCATCTGTCGTTTTGCGCATCAGCTCTGTTTCGAAACCCCCAAAAACCACCTCAAGCGAGCGTATCAACTTTTGAGCGAATTAGAGGAAGTTAACTCGAATTTTGCCGTTTCCATTCAGCTTTTCTGATGCGATACTTCAAAATGCGCATCTAGAAACCTTGATGGAAACACGGCTTATGTCTCTCCATTTGCCTGGGAACGTCTTGGGGTCCCCCCAGAAGTGCTAGAAGAGGTGGCTGTGGAAAGAGATGTCTGGGCTTCCCTGTTCAAGCTGCTGCCCCCACGATCCGACTTCAGAACAAGTGGAAGATGATGGATGGATGGATGGATGGATGAATGGATGGATGGATGGATGGATGGATGTCATAAATCATAAATCTACTGTCCACTTTATTGTGCTACATGACCTCTAATAGAAATGACAAACTGAATGTAATAAAGCCAACAACAAAGAACAAAAATAAAAGAAAATAACTTCTGTTCCTTCCTCCTACTCACCCAACATGTTCTTGAAGTGGACAGCATTTTCTTTGGTAACTTTTGTACTTTGAAACAGCGAGAACCACAAAGGCATTGGTCTTACATCCTTTTTTTTCAAACATCCATCAAGCGGGAAACTGGAAAGCTGACAACTTGTAAATGACATCACTCTGACAGCAACATGACTCTATGGAGTCGACTTCAGATGTACTTTGATTAAGTTTGTTGTTTCTCATAGCATCTCTGGACATATTTTTAACATTTTCCCTTCATCTAGGATTACTGATTGACTGAGTTGTTTCATGAAAGAAGTTTTCATCAAAATCTACTTTAAAACAATTACTGCCCCCAACGATTCAGAATGTGTTATCTGCTTCTTCGTCAATCCATTATCTGTGGTCGATTTGCCTTGACTTGCTGTGTGGCGCAGCCAATCAGATGTCAGGATCTGTTGACTCGCCGCACTAGTCCAGCCCACTGAATTTGATGAGTGAGGTTGACAGTTAACATAATTTCATGATGACAGAGCTGCACTGGAGCCATGAAATAAATAAATACAGGATGAAATAATTAATGTATTTTAAAATTTGAAAACACTCAAACATTTAAATATTCAATGTCATTACTTAAAATTAACATTTATTCATTTAATGGGACATTTAATTAATTGTGCATCTCATAAGTCAACTGTATGTTTAATTTTATTTTCTAACCAGGTTTTGTCAGGTCCTCTGGACAGATTCTTCTTGTTGAAACATTTCATCTTTTGTCCAAAAGACTTCTTCAGTCTGGGGAGCTACAATAAACTCAGTCTTATAAATACCTTCTCATAGTGGATCAAGTTTGCTGTTGACAGCCAGAACTAGCTGTTCACATGAAAAGGAGGACCATCGGCCTAACAATTGCTCATTAGTGGTTTGTTAATGATGCATTAAAAATAAATTAAATGAAGCATTAAATTATTTAATGGAAAAGTTATTAATTTAATTGTACTTTTTATTTCATTTGATATTCACATTTATTTATTTCATGATGTATGCATGTTTGTTTGTATTTGTTCAAACATATATAACTTTACCCGCCTCTGAAATGTATAGCTAAAGTAATGACATAACAGTTGCTGTAAAGGGCTTTAATTCTGCAGTGTAGATCACCAGAGGTGTGGTATCACCACACCAGAACATCTTAAATTTGATGATAACGACCATGAACCAGCAACTACAAACAGCCCTAATGATATCAGAGCCTTTGAGGAGGGTCTTCATGTTGTCAGCTTCAGGGCTCTGGCCGGTCCCCTGTCCCCTCCTTCATCCTTTCAGTGCAAACGCCACCACCACACTGCTCGTTAGAGGCAGTGTAATTAGGTGACTGTGCTTGTTGCAAGTAGCCCAGGTCACAGAGGCATGTCCAACCCTTGTCCTGATTGCTCCTTGGGGAATTATTGACAAAACACAAGGAGCAATGTGTGTTGAGCTCTAATTATGTGTACAAGACATAGACGGCCCTGGGGAAATTAAATGAAATTCCCCATCCTGATGGGTCCTCCGCTCATGGGATCCATTCTGCTTCTTATTAAGCTCAGCCATTGTCTGCCGTTATGAGGCTGTTGTGCGGAGCGAGGCACCAGCTAAATGCTTTTAAGTGTCCCTCTTTTCACAAGGGCAATACATCAGTGACTCGTGGCGGAAAATTGTCTGTCGATTTTGATCTACACTGAAATGAGTAAGCAGTAAACCTTCACATAAATTTAATTAATGCTTGCTAATATTTTAAGCACAGTGTGAAATGGAACACCTGCCTGTCATTTTATTCTGCAATCAGTTTTTTTCTTCCACTGTAGCTAGGTGAGGCCACATCCAAACACCACTGCTCTGATTCCCTGGTGCCAGACACTGGACAAGAATTGATAGCCTCCTGCTTGTGCAAATGAAGTGATAAGGGGTCTCACCCAGATTACACAAGGCCTAAGTGGCACTGAGAAAGCTTATGGAGATGAATGAATTAATGAGGCTGGCTGACAGATTCTTAAGAAGCTGTGTAATAAGGGATAAATCAAACAGCTACCATTTTGCCTCTGAATGATTTTAAATTAAAGCTAAGGGATACGGCAGACCTCCCAGGAGTGGGTGGACTTCAGTACGGAGCCGTGGCTTGCCCTTATATATATTTCTCTGTCATTAAAACACCCTAGTGTGTAATGTGGAAAGTAAAAAAGACAGCACATGCACCAAATACTCAATTCCTTTTGATTCTGCACAGAAGTATGTTCCTAGTCTTGTCTGAATTGTAATGTGCTGGGGGGTTGGGGGGTCAGCCTTAATCAAAGGGGTTTACTAACTATCTTACAAAATTAATAACTGAATATAATATAGTAAAATATGGGAAAACATCAAATACTATTATGGGAAATCTTTAAAAATCTTGTTCTAATTTCCACTAATGTGCAAAATCAAGTCACTGTTTTAGCTGTTTTGGAATGAACTGCTGGAAACGACATGGTATAGGTTGTAAACAGGCAGACACACAGATTGCCACTGAACACTGAACATCATTACGAGCTGTACATCTGACTCCAAAAAACTTCAAGCAATAATCTCAGATCTTCCACCTTAGTCCCTACAGAAGACCAACGTTGCCAGATCATTTTCCATTGATTGCTCACGTGAACGTTTGTACAAGCAGACTCTGAAGTCTCGAACAAGCACAGCTTTTAAACTGAATCTTACATAAAATTCCCATTTCTTATGGATATGGCATGGATTAGAGCAACGCACATCGCTCAGGTCAATTAAAAACATAAACGAGAGCTGCATGAGCTCCTTCCACCCAGGTTTATTTTACCTGTGGCTATGCCTCTGCAGACAGTCAGCTCACAACATCGAGCATTCTGAAAACGTTACCAAGCCCAGCATTCAGAGAATAATTGGCAGAAAATGCAGATGTGCAGTCTGCTTCTATCCAAGGCCAGAGAAAAGATTGTGACGTGTTTTGAATGGCAAGCGGAGGTGAGTCATACTGACATTGCAGGGCCTAATGATATTTCAGCTTGGAAAGGCTACACAACTGGGGGAGGGAATGTCAACATGCAAACTAGTGTGTGAGTGACATTTGGTGTTGGCTGTCATGTGCTGACTTGAGAAATGTGATTTACATCTACAGTTGCAACCAAAACACCAATTTAGTGATGTTAATCAGTGATGTCCATATTCCTTCTCTCATTCCTAAACTCACACATTTTTCTACAGAGAAATGTCATGAGAGTCCACAAAGCACATACTCATACTTAGTTGTGCGCATGCTGTTCTAAACAACAAGGCAAAAGACGTGCCCTTTGGGTGGTGAGATAGCTCATTACCTATGAGCGACCTTCCATCTGCACTCATGGCTGCTCTGGGAGCCATTATGATTATGATGGAAATCTCACAAGCCATTACTGGGAGACAGCACAGGGCTCACTGCAGACGCACTAATGGACTCATTTGTAATTGGGAGAGAGGGAAATGACTCTGTGAGCTCGCAGTGGCTTTGTTTGATAGAGTATGTGGGAGCGCATACTAGATTTGACAAATGAGATGGGTTAGTTGTGTGTGTGAACTAAACTGCTCTCCTGATCAGACTTCATAGACATAAAAACACAAATACCATCCTTTTTTTGTGTGTTCTCTCCTGACTGGACTCCCGGGAGCCTGTACTATTCTTGGATAAACATGCAAAATCGTAGAATGACAGACATGAGTCTGAGAGGCAATAATTAACTGTTTATATTCATGTCATGTTAGAGTTAGTCATGTAGAGTTATAATAATTAAAGTAGTTATCCTACCAGCAATTACAGAGCTAACCAACATTAGCACTGACCATTTTAGGTAGATCCATTATATTAGGATTTAATGGTTTCCTGTATGAACGTTATTTTAACGTTTGCAGCTTTAATTGGTGATATGTGACTTATCATGCTATCCATGCTGCTGATCTCATGCTGCTGATTATCTCATGCTGCTATATTCATTCACACCCATCTGCCCACCACAGACTCATGTTCGAGTTGTTGCTTAATATACTGTATTATTTTACATTATTAGTGTTTAGCGTATATCTTAGTGTATATCTTAGATCCTTATATACTATTTTATACTTTATATTTTTGCTATTTTTGGGTGTAACTGGGACCTTGTGTACACAATTTTGTTCCACCTCATGTACAACATGTGATGTGAATGACAATGAAGATATTTGAACTTGAGTTTATATTTTCAAATACACATAATATATTGTTTTATCAATTAATTTCACATCCCTAAAGTGTATTTTTTACAAAGTTGGGGTTGTCACAAAATTGTGATAAAGTTCAATTGTGACATACTTTCTACGGTAATTTGATGAAGAATGAACTCTTAGACCATGATTCAATCTTTTGTTTTTGTTTTTTTGTTGGGAAAATCAGTCACACAGGCAATGAGGCTTAGAAGAACTATTTATTACATTTGTACTTTGAAGCTGTATTCTCCAGAAGTTTTGCTACCCATCATATTTAGTTTCTAGTTGCATTGGTTTTGCTACAAAGTAGTTTTGATAAGTTTTTTGCAGTTTATCACAAAATGCATATTGATTTACAGCGGCATCAATTGATTGAAAATGAACACTGAATGAACCATTTCACTCTGCATGACAATAATCTTATTTGTTCACACCCTACCTACAAAACCAATAGGACATTTAACTACCAGTTTATATGAGGAAGCTCCCTCAGCAAGAGCCTGACAGAGACAAATCTGAAGAGGGATGGGAAGGACGGAAGGGGCCTGATAAGATTGCCCTGACCTGGGTGATTTATAGATTCATTTGTGTGCTTGTTTAGAAACCTGATCTGCATTATTCATGTCCACAAAGGAGCAGTACTGGGGACATTAGCTGGTTAACCTCTGCTCAGGTTAGGCCACATTATTTTAATGGGTATTGCGAGGGCAGGCCGCTCATCCCCATCGTCAGAGCCAAAGAGGGGGAGGAAGGAAGAGGGAAAAGAGGGGAGAGGACAGCTCATTTATCCCAGCCGAAGTGCTATCTGCCCTATGCAGTGAACAGGTGGAAGGAGGACTTTATTATTCAATTACGTCTGTAATGATAAACAATGCACGGTACTTTAATGCTCACAAGAGAAGGATAATTGGTAACCAAATGCTTGGCGACTTTTGACTGCCTCACTTACATTATTTATACATCACATGCCACCTGTCATATGACACCACTGCAGCATTCCGTGTTTTCTCTGCATGTAATTACTGTTCATCTTGGTAATGATCATACGTTGCCGTCATAAAGTGGGCCGCAGCAGCTTTGGCACAAGGCCACATTTGTCACAATTTCTCCAGACTGATGTGACAGTCATTAGAGGGAAACCAGTCATCCTATAGAAGGCTGCAAGACAGAAAACCTAAACAACCGTTTTGATTTATGGTTTATTGACACTTCAATTTAAGCAATTCTTCAATTCATTTTAAAGCCGTCGATTAAAATAACGCCAAAGAACTGAAAAATAGGATATATGTTTGTGGCGCTAAAAACGACAACACCTTCTGAGTTTATTTTCCAGCTATTTGATCAAAAAGGCGTTCAATACAAGATCAACTGGACTTTATTTGTAACAGAAGACGTTTCGCTTCTCATCCGAGGAGCTTTATCAATTCAATGAACCAGACTGTGTGCGCGTGGAGTTATAACAGGAGTCACGCACCAACATATGTAAATTGCAAGCTGAGGTAACACATACATGTAAATTGACAGATCACACCTTAACAGTAGGGGGTTCCCTTGAAGTCTCTGACAGAAGACACAACAACTGTATGTAAATTGACAAAAAACACCTCACAGCCCAACAACAGAGGTTTCTCAACAAACTTTGCTAGTCTAATTCACAGACAAGACACCTCTGCTCCCATCCGGTGTAAAACGTTTGTGAATCAGCCCCAAAACTGAGTTATAAGTCTTGGAAAGTTGAAATCTCAGACCTCCTCCTCTGTTAAGAGAAGGTTTTTCTCTCTTAACATAAACAGCTTCCTTCACACCCCTCTCAAACCATCTGTGCTCTCGGTCCAAAATTTGTACATTCTGGTCCTCAAAAGAGTGACCCTTGTATGTGAGGTGGAGGTGAACAGCTGAGTTTTGTCCAGAGGAGGTTGCTCTCCTGTGTTGGGACATTCTTCTGTGGATGGGCTGCTTAGTTTCTCCAATGTACAGGTCTGGGCAGTCCTCGCTGCACTGGACTGCGTACACTACACCACTCTGTTTGTGTGTTGGTGTTTTGTCCTTCGGATGCACAAGCGTCTGTCTGAGAGTCCTGCTGGGTTTGAAATGTACTGGGATGTTGTGTTTGTTGAAAATCTTTCTGAAATTCTCTGAGACTCCAGCAACATAAGGAATGACAATTTTTAAAAGGATAGTGATAATTTGGAATTGATTGTCAAATTGATGTAGTATGCATGTATCAAGTGATACATTTTAGGAAGAGATGTGCAACTAACACTCCCTGGTAGTTTTGTTTTAAAGTGAGATGTAATCTTTCCCCCTCCATCTTCCTAGTCAGGATTACCCACCCCTTTCTGTGCTTCTTTTCTTTCCCTGGGGAGAATGGCATCATGCATAAAGACAGACAGAGAGCAGCAGCATATGTCTGAGGCGGAGGATGCGGCACTGACAGGCCGGGCTTATCGTCTCTGCGGCTCTTCACTACAAACGTGATTACCGCTGACAGCTCCGACTGCTGATAAAAGTGGGAACATTAAAGAAAACAGAAGAGCCGCACAGTCGACGTAGCAGTGTTTCTTCTCATCAAGCCTCCACCAACCCCTTGCTCCTCCTTCCAACACAGCAGAAGCTCCTATCCCCCCCTCGTCTTCCCAGAACCCTGCGCTGGGGTGTCAGAGCTGTCGAGAGGTGGAAGTGACATCACAGGAATGTGCCAGCAGTCTCGAGGCTCATCATGTCAGCAGCAGGCTGTCTCGTGTCAGGCTTTCCCGAGGCAAGCTGTGATCCAGCCCTCGTCTCAGCACATCAAGATGCCTTGCCAAGGAGGGGAGGGAAGGAGGGAGAAAAGAAATTAACAGAATGTTTTTCCATCTTGTTAACTGACAGCATCGTTTGTTAGAGCGCTGTCTCAGCAAGCAGAAGGGTTTCAGATTGGCAGGGGAAGAATTGGCAAGAGAAAGCATGGTGAATTATTGAGTTTGGACGAGGTGCCGGTGCTTCCACGCTGCTGTGCGTGGGCTTCCAAAAGCATCTGAGGTGTGATCAAAGAACAGGCGTTAAGGAGTGCGGGAGCAAAATGAACAGGGGGGCACCATTTTTTGGGGACCAGTTGTTTTTTCTTTTCTTTTTTTTTGTTTTTGCTTGTGCATATCTTCTAATTACTTTAACACCCAAGAAAATGGCACAAATGCTTGATTCTTCCCGTCTGCCAGAGTCAGATTATACGGAAGTTTAGTGCTGCCACCTGGGGAAAATATTTTTGGGGGCTTATGTAGTAATAACATGATACGTGTCACGTTATTAACGTGATAATATCACGTTATTACGTGATATTATCACGTTATTACGTGATATTATCACGTTATTACGTGATACGTATCAAAATACGTGATACGTATTTTGGGCAGCACGGTGGCACAACTGGTAGAGCTGCTGCCTCTCAGCGAGAAGGTTGCCGGTTCAAATCCCGGTCCGGGGCCTTTCTGGGTGGAGTTTGCATGTTCTCCCCGTGCATGCGTGGGTTTCCTCCGGGTACTCCGGTTTCCTCCCACAGACCAAAAAACATGCTTGTTAGGCTGATTGGTGACTCTAAATTGACCCTAGGTGTGAGTGTGAGAGTGGATGGTTGTTTGGTGTTAACCGGTTCGACATTAGCAAGATGGTGTAGAGGCAGGGGAGCCGGACTTGGGACCTGAAGAACCCAGGTTCGATCCCCAGTCACTGCATACCTTGTGGTGTCTATGGGCAGCACACCTCATCCCCAAATTGCCCCCCGGGCGCTTTCAATAGCTGCCCACTGCCCCACCTGGTGGTGGTTGGGTTAAATGCAGAGACAAATTTCGTCTTGTATGGAAACATACACAGATGACAAATGTGACATTATTATTGTTATTATTATTATTAGCGGCGTATCCATACCTTCTCTTTCAACCTCTCTTAACCCAGAACTGGTGTTGTGCGGGAGTTGTAGGCGGGACCACAACTCCTGTCTGGTCTGTGTTGAGAGGTGGAAAAAGAAGGTATGGATACGCCGCTAATGTCGAACCGGTTAACACCATATGCCTGTGGTTAACACAAACTGCTTTTTTATTTTATTTATCCAATAAAAATAAAAAAAGTAAATAACTTCACCCAGGTCAGATTTGAACCTGGGTCCTTTGAGTGGAAGGCAGACGCACTCACAGTGTGCCACTCGAGACATGTTGTTCTGCTTGGGTCTACCCTATATTTAAAGGGACCACCTCATCTAAAATACTGTGCGTGATATGTGATATGTATCACGTTATTACTTGATACGTATCACGTAATAACGTGATAATATCACGTAATAACGTGATACGTATCACGTAATAACGTGACACGTATCACGTTATTACTACATAAGCCCCAAAAAACATTTCCCCCATGTGACAGCACTAAACTTCCGTAAGATTCAGCTTCACAAATCATGGAAAATCTGCTCCATCTCTTGGGTAAATCTCCATCTCACAGATCTGGCTTTCTGTCAGCTCATTTGGATGGAGAAAGGGGCCGCCTCGGCAAAGAATGCTTTTGATTCTCTTTTCATTTATTTGAACTGATCTGCTGTGATTAAGAGCTCCGTGTCTCATTATTCTCTCTTGGAGAGGAGCGGGGTATTGTCTTTTGCCAAAATATTTGAATGATTAGGGCCCAGGCACGGGCCATGCCAAAGCGACGGGAAGCATTCACTCTGCTTATTAGATTCACTTAAATGCTGTTGTAAATCATTGCAGCCTGTGCACGGTGCCAGACCCAACCTCCACTTTGTGAATTTTCCACTGCCAGAGCACACTGCAAAACAACTAGATGCAGCTAAAACTGTTGATCTGTGGTGATGTTTGTGTTTCGCTCGGCCTGTTAACGCAGCAAAACTGTTGTCTGACTGCGTTTGCTTAAAGTGCAATCAATCAAGCCGTTTGAAACATGGCTGAACTTAAGAAAGCTCATCTGGTTTTAAACAGCTTGAGATTGTTATTTTTTTCTCTGTGCTCTCAGCATGTAATGATAATCAGGCCATGGAAAGATTTATTAATGTCAGGACATCATTGTTTCCTCCAATCTGATGTGTCATTCAGGAAACAATGAACTTGTTCTGTTTGAATGTTGCAGATGAGCGCCTGCATGATTGTAGCTGTGAGCCTGAACAAGTGTGATTAGCACTGGAGTTAAACCTTAGTGTTACCCTATTGTTCTGGCAATTTTAAGATTGCAGGGTGAGAGAAAAGCAGGAAAATGGCAGCTTGCTGAGCACTCAAGGAAAATACTGGCTTTGGTTTTTCAAAGTGGCCCTAGAAGCTCAATCATGCCTTCCATTTTGGCACATTGTCAAGAAGCAAATGCTACAAATCAGAACATATTGTTCCTCGGGGGTGAAACGAGCGCCTTTGACTCATGAGCTTCACGAAGCAGCTCAGGCCCTCTTGGTGACAAACTGACTCCATTGTGTTTTTTTTTTATTAATTTTGGCCAAGTCAGCATCTGTCATGAAATGCTGTCTGTGCTGATACAGCCTCCTTGTTTGTCATTTGGTCATTTTCTTCACAAGTAACGTGAAAGATATGTCATCACTCAATTGCTGCAGGAAAGGTCAGAAAGTTAAAAAAGGAAACGCGTGAGTGGGATTTCCTCAGTCCCAGATGCTTCATAAACACTCAACATTGGCTTTGGATCCAGCACAGCATGCTTTCAATAAATGCTTTGGCGTAAGAGGACAGATGAGAATCATGAACTGTGACTGCAACTGGGGAGGCAGGGGAGTGTGTGTGGGTGGGTGGGGGGGAGGAGGAGTGAAGGGATAGGCAATTTAACAGTGGCTGTGACTTGGAAGGAGGAGGGGAGAGATGTATGGCACCCAGCCAGCAGAGCAGTGGAAAACAGCGGTCCAGACTAATGATCCACAGCGTGATCGTTATGGCCCCCACAGAAAGGATGGGCACAATGCACGGATCCCTGGAAATCAATTCCCAGGAAGCACATGAGTACTAGTTGTAAATCATAGTGGTATGGAGGGATGCATGGATGGAAGAGGAGAAAGGCTAGAGAGGTGGCCATCCGGGGTGGATAGAGCATAAAGGGAGAATGATTTTGATCATAAACCCCTTAGGCAAAATTA
>JBBPBX010020917.1:12726-25914 GCA_038048925.1 Garcialebias charrua | reverse complement strand
ACATGCTGCATCTCCCTCTCCAGCAAACACAAACAAATAATGTGGCTGTTCCTGATTTTTGCCCCTTGGGCACCCCTTCTGCTTGATGGCTCCATTGCAGGTCGAGGCTGAGGTTTAGAAAAGTGTTCTCAAATTGATTTATATCCCACAGAAGAGCCCCATCAGTTCTAATATGAAACTAATGAAATCATTGGATGCTTAGGAGAAAAGGATGAGTGTGTGTGTTATTACTGTTGTTGGGGGGTACAATGCTTTCGCAACATATTGTGATAAAGAAAGCTGAATCGCGCAGTCTGATGATGGCAAATGCCACAGGTCTATGATAAACCACAGACAGCCATGTGGTTTGATACAAGCATCCCAAAGACCTGCTCTGTACAATATTTTTTCACTCTTATAAAATATGTTTAAATTTGGTATCGTTAGTAATTTTTCGTTGGAGAAAGTATTCTCGCTTTATCTTACTCAAAAAGAGCCACACTCGATGTCAGGAGAAGATGTTTAACCAGTATTTACAAGCAAGGTCAGATTTTCAGGACAGGTTGAAGCTGCAGTATCTGGAAAACGCTGGACTTAGAAAAAATTTGAACAGAGACACCTTTCTGGTCCCTCCCCCTTGCTCTCGGCTGACCTGCAACTCACCCTCCTTAGCTCCTCCTCCACAGCATGGCCTGTCTCGTGACTGGCCAGGCGGGGTTGGGACAGGCGGGGGGATGGTCGGGGGATGGGCGTGAGAAGCTCGTTCATGAACCAAACTCTGTTTTTATTGGCTGGTTAACGGCGGGTCACTGTGGGTTTTTAGAAATGCTTGTAGTACCACTGGGAGAAGCCAGAGGACTATAGTTTTTTTCAGAGATTACCTGTATAGCATCAGTCTGTCAGGAGATAGTGACAGAGTGAAGAAATATGTTAAAAATATATTTTTAGAAAAGTTACATACACAGGTGTCTGTGGTGGCAGTGGTGATAGTGTATCCATGACATGTCAATCAATCAATCAATCAATCACCTTTATTTAACCAGGTAGAGCCCATTGAGATCGAGATCTCTTTTACAAGGGTGACCTGGTCAAGTGGTCAGCAGCACACGTCACATTGGCAATAGGCATTTGCACTTATCAAAAAGAAAATAAAGAAAACTACAATCACAGTAAACAGATGTTGACAGTTCAAAACCAACAGGATATGACAGATTTCTATATACATTATATACAAAACAAGCAGACAAAAAAAACCAACAATGACATGTATATTGGATAAGTAGTGGTTAGAAACATCTGCAATGGTCAAGTTTCTTGATGACATTTTCTACTACGGTTGACATAAAGGATCCAGGAGAGATGAATGTTGATAGTTTCAGATCTTTCTGTAAGTTGTTCCAGGCTGAGGGGACGGCGAAGCTGAACGCTCTTTTTCCTAGTTCAGTTCTGACAGGAGGAACTGACAGGAGGACTAAATCGTTAGAGCGCAGGGAGTATTGACTGTGTGATGTTTGTATTAAGGAGGTGAGGTATGGCGGGACCAGGTTTAGGAGGGTCTTGTAGATGACCACAATGATGTGGTCTGCACATCATTGCAAATTTAAAACAACTGGCCATGCTGGCCTCATCTCCAGGCTATGACCCAGATCCTGATGTAAACAACCTAAATACAGCGTAAATACAATATCCATGTTGGTAGCATTGTGCTAGTGCAGTGTGGTGCATCCTGAGACAGTTTAAGAAACCTGTGCCAATGTGGTCATTGAAGGTACATTCACACTAGCCCTGTTTAGTCCACTTTAATCAAACTCCAGTCCATTTGCCTAGAAAGTCCAGTTCGTTTAGGGAGGTGTGAATGTGCAATCAAACTTGATACAGACCAAAAAAGCTAACTCTGGTCCGCCTAAATACCTTGGTCTTGGTTCAGTTGAAGTGAACTCTGGTGCAGTTTGAATGCAGTGTGAATGCAAGCAGACAGGAGACCGCTCCAAAAGCAGGAAGTGGACTACAGCGCAGGGCAAACAAACACACATTTCTCTTACCTCATACGGAGCTGTCAGCTGCCTTGTGTGAAAAACAACATTCTCCATGGTCTTCTGCCTCATCTTCCACTCATGTTGAGCCCATTGTTGAAAAATGACAAAACAGAAGTCCTAAAAATGCTAAAATTTGACACCACTCCGTTTTTTTGTTTTTGTTCTCCAGAAGAAGTATCTTCTTCAGAGGTTTTCATGTCGTTTCTTTCAATAGTTCTTAGTACAGCGCCACCACAGGCGAGGGGGGGAGCAGGTTGGCTCAATTGGCTCAGTGCAGTGTGAATGAGAACCGCACCAGCTGAAAATGTAAACAAATGTTATGAATACTGGTCCCCAACAGAACCGAGTCTACTGATCTATCAGGTGTGAAAACAGGCACAGGATAAGTCTTAGTTCTAGGCTAAGTAGCAGGTGAGTACTAACAGCACAGTCATTACTATTGCCTTAACAATAATAAAGGTTTTCCAAAATTGCCACAATGTTCTAGTAGATTATGTAGCTTAGGCCCAGTTTACACGGCGCGTATTTTGAGTGTAACCGCTACTTTCTCTTTGCGTCTTTGCTTATCGCCTACACGACACTGCTGGCCCCCCTCTTTGCATCCGATACTTTTCTGATCCACCTTTCAGGGTGGAACTTTTTCGCTGACCCACCGTTGATAATGTAAACATCTCCCACGGAGCTTTTGTTTGAACACATGCACGCAGCACGCACGCGCAGACAGCCGGCATTTTAACAATGGCGGTGGACTGGACAGTGGACACACGCACCACTTTCTGAACTATAGCTGATGGAATATATTTTGATTCTCATATTTAATTATTCTACACCTTACCTGCATCTGTGTTGGAAGAGAGCCAGCTGCCTGGATCCAGTTGTCGCTGTTAACGAGGCAGTCGGACATTTCACGTGTCACGCTGCACTATAACATACTAAATGTGCTATATATATAAAAATATTCAAACATTCTTTTGATATAATTGGTCCTTGTGTTTTGTCATTTATTAACAGCTGTCTATCTTCAGGTTTTGTGCCATCTGCTTTCAAACATGCTGTGGTCAGGCCTCTTCTCAAAAAACCAGGCCTAGATCCTACAGCTCTCTCTAATTTCAGGCCAGTTTCCCATCTGTCATTTCTATCAAAGGTCCTAGAAAAGATTGTTTTTATTCAACTTCAATCTTTTCTAGAGCTCAACAACCTGTTTGAAAAATTTCAGTCAGGTTTTCGAGCTCGTCACAGTACTGAATCTGCACTGCTCAAAGTACAGAATGACATTCTTCTGTCTCTGGATGCAAAAAACCCTGCTCTGCTGGTGATGTTAGACCTCTCAGCAGCTTTTGACACCGTCGACCATCAGGTACTAATCAACCGCTTGTCTCAGCAGGTTGGCCTCCAGGGAGCTGTGCTTGAGTGGTTCAAATCTTCACCTGTGACAAATGAACCAAGAATACAATGGAAATATGCTCCCAAGTGACGTTTTCTTTTAAGTCCTTTAGCCAATTGATCCCTGTATCACTGTATCTTCCATAGTGCTTCAAATGTACAGGTATCAGTAATGTTTGAGAGGCTATTTCTACTGTGTTCTTGGTGTTAAAAAATAAGCTTTACCTTATCTTTCCATATAGCCATTTCAGCCCAGAAACTCTACATTTCAAATTCTTCTGGGTGCTGCAGTGGTGGCAACGTCATTGTCTGGTACTCCAGAAACTCCTCTGCCAGTAGCTCATGCTCCTCTGGTCCATGGTAGGGGAGCAGGTGGGGAAACCTATGTATGAGCAAAGAGTTACACATTTTTTATTTTCTGATAGTCATCAACCAACAGCAGAAAATAAATAAAAGCATTTTAAAAGAAAAGCCACATAGGGAAATCTCATTTACATAAAGACAAAATGTGGTGTTGGGCTACTGGGAAAGTCATTCTTAATAAAATTAATAAAACTTAGCAGGTTTCTCATCAGGAGGTGAGCACCATATTGGGTTCCCCCATACTCACTTGTAATATTAGTTATCAAAAATAATCATGAATAATTTGCTGAGAGTTGCTGCTCTTGGGGGACACTGTTTGTTGCTGTTCTTCTGCCTGTCCTGTCTCCTGGTCTTCCATGTATTCTTCTGTTGCTCTTCTGCTTGTTGTTGTTCTGTTGGTTGTGTTTCTCTCTGTCTTTTCTGATTTTGTTCGTTTGTTAAATAAAACAAAATGCTTTGCTTTTGTCCCACCGATGGTCTTATTTTACTGGACATTTTAGAATCCTTTAAAGGATTTAAATGGTTAATCATCATGCTGGTTTAATAAATGTACTCAGTTAACAAGATACCATTATCTACTTGTGTTTATTCTTAATTTTCAATTCAATCTTACCTGCTCTTTGTGTTGCTAGGCAGACATCCGGCTAGCCAAACGTGCTAAATAAACCATATACTGTACAGTACAGTAATATGGTTCATTTAACACGTTTGGCTATCACACTTTATTTCCCTAGTTTCTCTGCTCCGTGCATCTAATTTTTCCTTTCTTTCTAACATGTTTGATATTAATGTAATTTAATCCACTCACCTTTCCTCCTGGGAAGACCGCAAACACCGAGCTACATCAGCTTTGTCAGTAACTTTCTGCTGCTCTGTGGAACTTCCTGCAAACTCTTGCAGGTAGATGGAAGGTTGGAGCAAAAATACGGACTGGATAACAACGTGGATGTGCTTCACAAGGGTTGTGGTGAAAACGTGGAGCGGACTCATGTATTTTCCCAATACGGAAGTGGAACGGAGTTGAGATTTTGACGTTGGTCATTTTTCAGCGTGAGAAATATGAATGCGGCGTGAGAGCGTGTGAAAACCCTCGAATGCGTGTGTCTCACGGTCATTGCGTGAGAGTTGGCAGCCCTGCATAGGGACTCTCCCCCTGACCCCCTCTCTTCTCCCCCCGACTCTCCCTGATCAACCAATCAGGGAGAGTTGAACGGCGTTTGAATGTTTGAACCGCGAAATCTTCAGCTAAATCAACGTGTGTGTGCTTTGGAGGCTGACGCGGGTTCACGTGCACGGAAAAACACTTTCCAGCACACTCAACACGCACGTGACGCCCGACGCCAAGACGCGGCTGGAAGCGCGTCCCCCATTGACTTTGCATGTAAGCTGGACGCTCCTGCCGTTGAAACGCTGTTAGGTGTGAATGCACCATTACAGAGCCACTCCTTGGTTCTCCTGGCTGTGTGCTTCAGGTCATTGTGATGTTAGAAGACCCCGCCACGACCCATCTTCACTGCTCTGAGGGAGGGAGGTTGTTCCCAAAAATCTCACAATACATGGCCCCGGTCATCCTCTCCTTAATACAATGCAGTCGTCCTGTCCCATGTACAGAAAAACACCCCTAAAGCATGATGCTTCCACCCCCATGCTTCACAGTATGATGGTACTCATCATTCTTCGTCCTCCAAACACGGCGAGTGGAATGAAGACCAAAAAGTTCTAGTTTGGTCTCATCTGACCACAGAACTTTCTCCCACGACTCATCTGGATCATCCAAATGGTCATGGGCAAACTTGACGGGCCTGGACGTGTGCTGATTTAAGCAAGGGAACCTTCCGTGCCATGCATGATTTTAAACTATGACATCTTAGTGTTTTACCCACATTAACCTTGGAAACAGTGGTGCCAGCTCTCTTCAGGTCATTGACCAGCTCCTCTCGTGAGTTCTAGCCCGATTCCTCATCTTTCTTAGGATCACTGATACGCCACGAAGCGAGATGCGAGATCTTGCATGGAGCCCCAGTCCGAGGGAGATTGACGGTCATGTTTAGCTTCTTCCATTTTCTAATAATTGCTCAAACAGTTATTTTTTCACCAAGCTGGTTGGCAATTGCCCCGTAGCTCTTTCCAGCCTTGTGGAGATCTACAATATTGTCTCTGGTATCTTTGGACAGCTCTTTGGTCTTAGCCATGTCAGACAGCTCTGACAGCTCTTTGGTCTTAGCCATGTCAGTAGTTGGAGTCTTACCGATTGTGTGGGGTGGACAGGGGTCTTCATGCAGCTAACAACCTCAAACAGGTGCTTCTAATTTAGAATAATAAGTGGAGTGAAGGTGGACTTTTAGAGGTGGACTAACTGGTCTTTGAGGGCCAGAATTGTTGCTGATTGGCAGGTGTTCAAATTAGGGGTTGAACGAGTACATCATTTTTAAACTCGACAACATAATAAAGCGAAAGTTACGAATGTAACTACGGTTCTATGAATCCCGGATGACCGCCAGAGGGCGGTGCTGAAAGCACTGAATGTTCCCTTCGCGCTTGCGCTGTTCGAGGAATTATATCAACGATGTCACACAGGTGTGACCGGATAAGCAATCAGAGGCTATATAGCTTTCGTTTTCCATAATTCACTCCTACAGAATCTTCTTGCGTAAAGCAAGGATTCTGAATGACAGAGAAGCTCTGGCGGTCATCCGGGATTCATAGAACCGTAGTTACATTCGTAACTTTCGTTCCATTTCATCACTCCAGACCGACAAAGGGCGGTGCTGAAAGCACTGAATGACTAAAACCAACGATGTCATGAAGAATCCCGAGCACGCACCTCACTGAGGGGGCCCCTGCAGAAGAACCTGGCCCAGGGGGTGAGGGGTGGCCACGTTAACCCGGTAAAATCTGGGGAACGTGCTTGGGGAAGCCCATGATGCTGCAGCACATATTGCTTCCAGTGGAACCCCCCTCAGGGCAGCCCAGGAAGCGGATACACTCCTGGTAGAATGAGCCTTTACGCCGACCGGCAGGGGACCAATGCCCTGCCGCATAGGCAGATGACATCCACAATCCAGTGGGAGAGGCGGTGTTTGGAAAGAGAACAGCTCAACCTAGGGCTTCCGTAACACATGACCATCTGGTCCGACTGTCGTATAGCGGCAGTAGCTGCCCCGTACGCCTCCAACGCTCTCACCGGGCACAGTAGTCCAGACCCCTCGCCAGAAGCAGGCTGAAAACGCGCCAGCCTTAATGGTTGGTTTAGTTACAGTAATGGTACAGTCACACCAAGCACCGTTTTTACCTCCAAAGCGTCCAGTTTACATGTACAGGTAGTCCACGATTTACGAGCGCTCTGATCTACGAGGTTCCAGACTTACGAGCTGGCGAATTTTTGGAAAAAACGAAAAAAATACTGAGTTTTCATGTGTTTTTTCACCACAGTTAGTTAGCTAAGCATATGGACACACGTTTCCGATCATTTTTATGCACTCATAAGCAGTTTTTGGATGAAAATAGAGTGTTTGTAGTCGCGCTAGCGAAAACCGTTCCAATTTACGAGCGAAATTCCGGATTTACGAGAGAAATGGCGGCCGTTCCGAAATACGAGATTTCCGGTTTACGAGCGCCTCGTTGTAACGGATCTCGCTCGTAAATCGGGGACTACCTGTAAAGTCAATGGTGGACGCGCTTCCAGGCACCTCCTGGCGTCTGGCGTCAGGTCGCGTGCGTGTTGAGCGTGCTGAGAAGCGTTTTTTCGTGCACGTGAACCGGCTTCCACCTCCAAACCGAGCCTTCACCATGCTGAAGATTTCGCGGTTCAAACTTTCAAACGCCGCTCAACTCCACCTGATTGGTTGGTGTGTCAACCAATCAGGGAGAGTCGGGGGGAGAAGAGAGGGGGCAGTGGGAGAGTCCCTATGTGACGCGGAAACGAGGGTGCGCGCGCACTATGTGACGTATTGTTTGTCGGAAAAAAAAGAAAAGACCCGCGAGCTCGTGGACTATGGAAGAGAAACTCATTGTAGCTGTGTGTTCGCGACAATTCCTTCACGACCAGTCAAGTCTGCTCGACAGAGACGGAAATAAAAGGCTCCTCGCCTGGCGGAGTGCAGTGACTCTGTGCGCAGGACTCTGTATACCGGTAAGCTCCTCCCACACCCCGTCGCCACAGCCACGAAGCCGCCGCAACACTACAGTTTGGACAACACTGGGTAGCGCGTCCACTTGCGTGCGTGAGGAGCTTTTTGGAGGTTCAAAACGCTGCTTGGTGTGACTGTACCATAAGAGCGAGATAACACCTTTGGCACAAATGCAGTGTTCGGCCACAAGGTAACATCAGAGCCCTCAGGGCCCCACCTGAGACATGAGGGGCTGACCAAGAGAGCATGCAATTTGCCGATCCTCTTTGCTGAGGCAATAGCCAGCAGAAAAGCCATCTTGCATGAAAGCCATTTGAGGTCCGCTCGCGTCAGTGGCTCAAACGGAGGGTGGCACAGAGCATCAAGAACCAAGGGCAGGTTCCAACTTGGTGTCCGTGTAGCTGTCAGTAAGTGCAGTGGTGTCAAAAGTATTCACATTCATTACTCAAGTAGAAGTATAGATACTGGGATTTAAAATTACTTCTGTAGAAGTAGAAGTATCAACTCTAGCTTTTTACTCAAGTAAAAGTAAAAAAGTACTGGTTTCAAAACTACTTAAAAGTATAAAAGTAAAAGTAGCGTAAGAAAAAGCAACAACAAAGACAAATGCTTAGGCTGCACCACACATACTATTGTATACAACCCCACCTCCCCCACAAAAATCATTTTTTTTAGACTAGATTATATTATATTGTTAATGTTGAAAAACTAGGGGTGCACTAAGCTACCTGTCTTATCTGCATATATGCCCATTGAAAATAGACACATTTAAATGCAAATTTAAATATATTAAAATAACCATACTGTATAGGGGTATTATCGAGCATTTTTCATTCATTCATTCATTCATTCATTCATTCATTCAACCTTTATTTATACAGTACAGGCTAGCCTCATTGAGTCACGGGGACTCATTTACAAGAGGGACCTGTCTCACTCACACCAAACAACCATCCACTCTCTCTCACACGCCTAGGGTCAATTTAGAGTTACCAATCAGCCTAACATGCATGTTTTTTGGTCTGTGGGAGGAAACCGGAGTACCCGGAGGAAACCCATGGGGAGAACATGCAAACTCCACCCAGAAAGGCCCCCGGACCGGGATTTGAACCGGCAACCTTCTCGCTGAGAGGTAGCACCTCTACCAGTTGTGCCACCATGCTGCCCACAACCTGCAGTGTGAACGTAGTCTATGAAGTAAAACTTTGTTAAGTTCAGTGAAAACTCTGACAGAAAGAAAATATGTTTTAAATCTGAATAAAAAAGAGAAATAATGTTAGCAAGCAAACCCAGAGCATGTAGCTAGTTCCATGGCTAGTACCTCCTAACCATAGAAAACATTATACAACATTAGTATGTTACTAGGTCACTAGAAGTCAGTAATCAACTGATAAAAAAAAAAAACTTTCAGCTTACCTCAATATTAGGCATGTAACGAGATCTCGTTGTACGAGATCTCGCGATATTAAACTCCCGCGATATCTCTCGTTGAGAGGTAACGTTGTCTCGCGAGACGCTAATGCTAGCGCTAGCAGAGCCCCTAGCAAGTCAGCGTCACGGACAGCATGGCTTCGCCGGATGAAGTTGCTATAGAAGACGCCCCAACTACTGATGGAGGGTCCCGGTGCCGCAGACGCCTGACATGGAGGGTCCCGGCGCTGCCGACGCTGCCCCGGATGTAAAGACACACGCGTAAACACCGGTGTGACCGGTGTTGCCAGATAGAGTCCCACCCACCCAAAGCACTCTTTACCCGCAAAAGTCAGAAGGAAAATCGCGGTGAACCGCCCAATCTGGCAACACTGGTGAGTGACGACGGCTGCTGATGCGGATATTTATGTTCAATTTTTGGAAAGTCCTGCGTGAATATCTATATTCTACAAAAAAAAAACGGCAAAATGAAAGAAAAGTAACGAGGCTATTTTTAAAAAGTAAGGAGTAGAAAGTACCAGTAATTGCGTGAAAATGTAAGAAGTAGAAGTATAAAGTAGGCTGAAAAATAATTACTTTACTAAAGTATAGATAACTAAAATTTGTACTTAAGTAAAGTAACGAAGTATTTATACTTCGTTACTTGACACCTCTGAGTAAGTGCAACCTGCGGGCACCACGTAGAAAGAGACACTAAATTATGGCTTCCCACCGTACGGCCATCGACGCCTGCATGGTTAGATGATATTGCCGCCATATAGACCTTAAGCGTCGAGGGAGAGTGGCCCTTATTGAGGAGAGACTGGAGAAACTCCAGAATGGTAGGCACTGTACATGAGACTGGGTTCTCATTGTGATCAGAACACCACTGGGAAAAAAGGCGCCACCCGTTTTCGACTGCTGACGAGTTGAGGGTGCCCTGGTGCCCAAGATGGTGCGTCCGATGGGGCTTGAAACTCCGGTCAGCTGCTGCCGTGGCCCTGCAGTGGCCATACCCACAGCTGAAGACATTGAGGGTTGGTGTGCCACAGCAACACCCCAGCTGAGACAGCAAGTCTCTTCTGGTCGGAAGACGTCATGAGACCTCCTGACATAGGCTCCACAGCAATGGAAACCATGGAAAGCAGGACACAGGTCATGACCGTCATCTTCCTAGAGCACGGCCCCGCAACCCGTGCAGCAGTGGGAGCCGTCCATGCTCCTACTCAAGGCTGAGTTAGACTCGCGCTTTGGTCCGCAGGCTGGAGCACACGCGCTGCGGTTGCACTGTGCCGTGCGGCGAAATGCGTTTACAGTGTCGCCTCTGTGTTTATAGTTGTCCCACGGCGGCGAATGGCAAAGTGCTGTTCTTTTACGGACCAGCAGGAGGCAGTACCCTCTAAAACCTGTGCATATGTTGCAAGAAAGGTGTAGAAGAAGAAATCTACCATAAGAAGAACTGTTTGACGTCACACAACAAAAACAAATAGCTTTCCGCTCGCGTGCTGAACTGTTGTCTTTATTTGCGGTTTTAATGCATGGAGTCAGCGGAGGAGAAAGCGATCACGTGACTTTTGGCGAAAAAACAAAAGAAAAGTCCGACTCCAGATCAGGAACGAAGGAGAATTTAATACATTTTGTGTCACAAAACATTCCTCCATGCGTCGCGACTCCGTCTCCACGACCACAGCGGCGCAAACAGCTGCAGGCTCCGGCGTGAAGAGGGTGAAGGCTGTCGGGTGTGGACCTGTCAATCAAATCGTAGCGCCCACCGCGCGCGCATAGGCTTGCGGAGTTTCAAAAATTCAGAGGTGCACAACACGCGCTAATCCCACGCGCGGAGCCAACGCGCAGGGGCGGGGACTGTGAAATTGTGTCACTTTTGGAGCGCTCACCCTCGCGCGACGCGTCGAGTATGAATCTAGCTTCAGAAAGAATTACAAATCAGCAAGGGGTTGGGATTGCAGCTGGGATTGCAGCTAAGTCCAGGAACAAAACATAGGCCAGCTGTATGAAGTTCGAAAATAAGATTGGGAGAGGGGACGCCAACGCTCGCCTTCACCAACTAAAAAAACAAGGTCAGAACTAGAATCCTAGTTCGATCCAATGCTCGTTAGTGTTATGATGCCGGTGGGAATGATTTGGGAGAGGGGCACGAGACGTACACCTTCACCAGTTAAATCAAGGTCAGAGCTAGAAAGCTTAGCTCAGCCGATTATGATGCCGTGAGAATGATTTGGGAGAGGGGCACGAAACGCACACCGTCACCAGTTAAATCAAGGTCAGAGCTAGTAAGCTTAGCTCAGCTGATTAAGATGCCGGTGGGAATGATTTGGGAGAAGGACGCAAAACGCACACCTTCCCAGTAAAATAAGGTCAGAGCTAGTAAGCCTAGCTTAGCCAATTATGATTCCAGCGGGAGTGACTTGGGAGAGGGGGCGCGCGAACACACACCTTCACCAATTAAATCAAGGTCAGCGCTAGTGAGCCTAGCTCAGCCGATTATGACGCAAACGAGAATGATTGGGTGAGGGGGCGCGTGAACACACACAATCACCAATTAATTCAAGTTCAGAGCTATAATGCCTAGCTCAGCCAATGCGTTATGATGCCGGTAAGAATGATTGGGAGAGGGGGCGCGCACACGCACACGTCACCAATTAAATCAAGGTCAGAGCTAGAAAGTCTAGCTCAGCCGAAGTGTATGATGCCAGTGAGAAGACTGGAAGCGGGGAAGGCACGACCACACACACCTCATCAATCAAAAACAATGTCAGATTAGAAGCCCAGTTCAACCTAAGCAGTATGATGCCAGCAAGAAAGATTGGGATAGGAAGGCGCAAACATACAGGTACACCGTCACCAATCAAAAGAAAGGTCAGAACCAGTAAGCCTAGTTCACCAGACACAATGCTGGTAAAAAATAGATACGAGGCACAAGCCTCAGTGACCTAAAACAAGCCCAAACCGAGAGAGGCTAGCACTGCTAGCGCAATCAAAACTGCTTGGGAGAGGGTACACAACGTTAACCGTCACCAAGGAAAAAAACAAGGATAAACTGAGAGGTTAGCACCAGCAGCTTAACCCGACAGTTCAAGGTTGGCGAAGAAAATGTTTGGGAGAGGGCGCACAAAGCCAACCTTCACCAAGGAAAAAACAAGGCCAAACTAAAAGAAGCCAGAACACAGCTGGCTACATAAACCAAACGAATCAGACTACTTACGGTAGACGTTGAATCCTACCTCAAATCATCTCAGGAAGTAGACGGAGCCGCAACCATTGGCAGAAAAGCTACCGTTGAAACTCACACACTTGGAAGCTTCAAGGTAAAGTAAGACTACTTACGTATAAATCTACACAGTAGGCTAGTCTCCTCGCGGGACGGAGCTGCCGCACGAACGCCAGCAAAATAAGCAGAGACTACTCACCAGAGTTGAACACAGTAGTCAAGGCTACGGTCACCCCTAATGAAATACCTTCACAAAGGTTGAACCATCGCAGCCCACGAAGGGGAGCATGTTACTCCAGCTAACAAGCTATCGGGCATCCAGCGACGGTAGAAAAAAGATCCAAAGGTCTGAAGCCTTGGATTGAACAACGCGCGAGAGAAGAAAGAAGGAGTGAATTACGGATGATAGGCTATATAGCCTCTGATTGCTTATCCGGTCAGACCTGTGTGACGTCGTCGATATAATTACTCGAACAACGCATGCGCAAAGGGAACATTCAGTGCTTTCAGCACTGCCCTCTGGCGGTCAGGAGGAGGGATGAAATAGAACGAGTAGAGCTTTGAGTAGTTGATGATGTCATAGGATCTTAAGATGCCATCCATCCATTGTCTTCCGCTTATCCGGGTTCGGGTCGCGGGGGTAGCAGCCTAAGTAAGG
>JBBPBX010020917.1:0-11446 GCA_038048925.1 Garcialebias charrua | reverse complement strand
GTGTAGAGCTGGTCTAGTGTTCCACGACCAGGACGAAAACCACACTGCTCCTCCTGAATCCGAGGTTCGACTATCCGACGGACCCTCCTCTCCAGAACCCCTGAATAGACCTTACCAGGGAGGCTTAAGAGTGTGATCCCCCTATAGTTGGAACACACCCTACAGTCCCCCTTTTTGAATAGGGGAACCACCACCCCAGTCTGCCAATCCAAGGGAACTGCCCCCGATGTCCACGCGATATTGCAGAGTCGCGTAAGCCAACACAACCCCACAACATCCAGAGCCCTAAGGAACTCCGGGCGAATCTCATCCACCCCGGAGCCCTGCCACCGCGGAGCTTTTTAACCACCTCGGTGACCTCAGCACCAGAGATTGGAGAGCCCGACCCAAAGTCCCCAGGCTCCGCTTCCTCAGTGGAAGACGTGCCAGTAGGATTGAGGAGGTCTTCGAAGTATTCCGCCCACCGACTCACAACATCCCGAGTTGAGGTCAACAGCACGCCACCCCCCATAAATGGTGTTGGTCGCGTACCTGCTTCCCCCCGAGACGCCGGATGGTGGACCAGAATCGCCTCGAAGCCGTACGGAAGTCATTCTCCATGGCCTCTCCGAACTCCTCCCACGCCAGAGTTTTTGCCTCAGCAACCACCCGAGCTGCATGCCGTTTGGACTGTCGGTACCTATCAGCTGCTTCCGGGGTCCCACAGGCCAAAAAGGCCCAAGATTCCTTCTTCAGCCTGACAGCATCCCTCACCGCCTGTGTCCACCACTGGTTCGAGGATTGCCACCACAACAGGCATCAACAACCTTGCGGCCACAGTTCCGATAAGCTGCCTCGACAATAGAGGCGCGGAACATGGCCCACTCGGGCTCAATTTAAAATACTCCTGTATGTTTTTAAATCTCTGAACAGTTCCGCTCCACCTTATCTCACTGACCTTCTGCAGCCATATGTCTCACCGCGCTCTCTGAGGTCAGCAGACCAGATCCTTCTCTCAGTCCCAGATACTCGCCGGAAGCTCAGGGGTGACGGGGCCTTCTCAGTTGCAGGTCCAAGACTGTGGAATGAGTTGCCACTGAGTGTCAGGCAGGCTCCCTCACTCACAGTATTTAAGTCTCACTTAAAAACCCACTTCTATTCTCTCGCCTTTAACACAATGTGATTTGTTTTGATCCTCTCTGTAATATACACTGTTCACCATTTTAGTTAGTTTCTGTTGCTATTTCTATCTATATTTTGTTTTTGTTTTCCTGTCTGCTTTGCTTGTTTGTTTCTATTGTACAGCAGCACTTTGGTTGGCCTTGTGTCTGTTTAAGTGCTCTATAAATAAAGTGGTATGGTATGGTAATGTCCCCCGCCTCCCTCGGAACATGGTCAAAGCTCTCCCGGAGGTGGGAGTTAAAGCTCCGTCTTACGGGAGGCTCTGCCAGACGTTCCCAGCAGACCTTCACAATACGTTTGGGTCTGCCAGGTCTGACCATTACATTTACTTTTAGAGTAGATTATGTTTATAGTATTTTTTAAATAGGTTTAGAGATTAATATTTTTTTATTTTTGTTTATGAAACAAGATCAGACAGAGGAAGCTGGTTCTGGTTCGGTCGATTGGACCCGGTGTTGCACCATATTCTGTGACTTGCAACAGTGCATTCAACATCACGCTCCAAACAGGAAGTTGATTCAATTTTTTTCTGTAACGGCAGGCAACGTGATGACGTCACTACGAATACGTGAAATTAAAAAAACTGGATAGATGTCCTAGTAATCGATGCGTCGATTACTCGAGTAGTTTGTTAAAGCCCTAGTTCAAATACTTATTTGCAGCAGTAACACACAAATAAATTACTTTTAAAAAAATCAAACATTGTGATTTCTGGATTTTTCTTTTTAGATTATGTCTCTCACAGTGGACGTGCACCTAAGATGAACATTTCAGACCCCTCCATGATTTCTAAGTGGGAGAACTTGCAAAGTCACAATGTGTTCAAATACTTATTTTCCTTACACACTGTTCAGTACCGGTATATTTAAACTTGGAGCTTTTTTTTTTGCATTTCAGCAACTTTCTTCTAAAATAACAATGAAAGTGAACAAATGTCAATGTCCTAAGAAAACAGATTTAGCCCCTGCAGACAAGTGTTTCTCTCAGTCTTGGGATAAAAAAAACTATTGTACTGTGAAGTGCAAAATGTTTAGTTGGTCCAGTTATTTGTATGAATGTGGGCTGTGTGCATCTTACAGAACACAAGTGATGTAAAGAACAGATAGACCATGTCCCATGTTCATGTCTTCCAGGCAGGAAGACCTTTTAAGACGGAGAGTACGAGCTGCTCTGTGGATGGGTTTGAGCCGGACACAGAGTACGCTGCAAGAGTCCGGTCCAGTCCAAACAACGTTCATTACCAGGGCCAGTGGAGCGACTGGTCCTCTGAGGTCCTCTGGAGGATGGCTCCAGCTGTGAATGACGGTGGATACATCTTCAAAGATACAGGTGAATCAGGAAAAGTTATTATTTTTGTTGATTCAAAACAGTTCATGTTTTCTATTAAATCTTCTGTTCTGTTTTTTTTCCCCTCGTGCAGGTCTCCCCACAAAAACGTTAACTTTTGAGCTGCCTGTGGCGTTTGGTGCCCTGGGTGTGATGGGGATAATCGTCCTACTTTTGTACTACGGCCCCATTAAAATGTAAATTTCTTCTTTAGACTCCTAAATTAATTCTGTAAATATAAGTGTGTGCGATATAAAAACAGCCCAACACGTTTGAAACAGGTGGAGGCGAAGTACCTTCATCCCAACTCCAGCTCCCTACTTCCACAGCCTGTACACAGACTACCAGGGAGACTTCAAGGTAAGAGGGGCCCTTCGTAGAAACTCCCGGCACAAATTCTGACGTTTGACCTTTACCGGTACTTTGATTACAGAGCTGGGTGGTTACACACAAAAACGCACCAGACGCCTTGAAAGCAGAAGAAGCCCTTAAAATCGACACCCTGGTTCAGTTTGGAGACACCCAGGGTGACGGGTCTTCCATCTTTCAGCAGCAGTGGATGGAGGGCAGCAGGTACAGGAACATACCTGCAGCTGTCTGCGACGCTGACCTCAGCTGGCTGTCGGCTCAGGGCAGCTCACCCCTGCCTGCGTGGTCCGAGTCAGGCAGCCCTGCAGAGGACTCTGGGTGCTGGCTCTGCAGCGACATTTCTTTGGAGAGGGAGCCTCATTGGTACTGCAACGAGTACTGCACGCTGAGCGGCCAGCAGAGCATCATGGGAACCCTGCTCAGAATAACCTTCACATGAATGTGAAGAAGACAAAGGAGATGATTGTGGACTTCAGAAGGAACAAACACACCCACACCCCACTGAACATAAGAGGATCTGCGGTGGAAGTGGTCTCCAGCTACAAGTACTTGGGTGTACACATGAATGATAACCTCAGCTGGAGCAACAACACCACCAGCCTGATCAAGAAAGGTCATCAGAGACTCTACTTCCTCAGACGGCTGAGACGTGCTGGTCTGAGCAGCCCAGTCCTCACCTCCTTCTACAGGTGTGCAGTGGAGAGCATCCTGTGCTCCAGCATCAACGTGTGGCATGGAGGCTGCACAGCTGCAGAGAGAAAAGCTCTGCAGAGAGTGGTGAAGGCTGCACAGAAGATGTTGGAGTCAGTCTCCCCACCATCACAGACATTTACACCTCCAGATGCAGGAAGAGAGCCACCTGCATCATGAAGGACCCCACTCACCCAGCACACACACTTTTTGCCCCACTCCCCTCAGGAAGGAGGTTGAGGAGCATTAAGTGTAGAACCACTAGACTGAGGAACAGCTTCTACCCTGAGGCTGTTAGACTCATGAATCCCTAACCAGACAAATCATTGTAATGATGCTTTAATTGGATATTTTACACTATCCTGCTGCTGATTATCCATGCTGCTGATTTCTTACCCATAGCTAGACTATAAGGCAGTGTAGAAAACTCAAAACATGTCTGCATTGGTTTTGCCAGGAACTTAACAGATGTTTGAAGCCACTTAGAGAGGTTAAGGTCGAGAGCTCAAGATATTTTTGCAAGATATTCCAGGAAACATGGGCAGAGTAGGAGAAGGTCCTTTTGCCTAGTTCAGTTCAGGACACTGCATGTAATAATGTCCTGAGAGTGCACGCTGTAGCTGCACTCACATGTAGGAGGAGATATAGGAAAGCAGCAGACCAAGAAGTGATTTAAAGAAGAACATGTACCAGTCTGCATGAAGTTGATGACCAGTTAACCAGTGAATACTGGGTACAGTGATGGGGACGGTAGTTCCAGCCAGTTATGAATCTTAAAGCACTGTGATAGACAGCAATCCCGGTGCATTAAGATTCATAACTAGCTGTAACTACTGTACCCATCAGTAATCTGTAATCTGACAGCTTGTGGATAAAAATCTGTCGTAGTCTTTTCGTGCACGATGGCAGACTCCTGTATCGTCTGCCTGAGGGTAGTTGACAGACGAGTCCTTGTACTGGGTGGGTGTGGTCCTTAATGATGCTGCTTTACGCAGACACCGGTTGTAGTAGATGTCCTGGATGCTGTGGAGACTGCTACCAGTGATGTCCTCTGCTGTTTGCACCACCCTCTAGTGCTTTGAGCTCATGTTCAGGCTGCTGTTTAATACATCTCATTTATATAATGCCGTTGTCGTCGTTTAGCTTATATCTTAGATCCTTGTATACAGTTTCTGTTTTCCCTATATATTGCTATTTTTGGGATTTTATTTCCTGGGATCTTGAGTACACATTTGAGTTCCACCTCATGTACCAGATGTGATGTGAATGACAATAAAGTCCCCATGAACCTTGAAGAAAATTGTCAGATGACGAAAGGATTTCTATTTTTCATTAAAACCTTTATATTTTAAAGCACTAATGTGATACTTGTTTAGCTAAAATCTGCCCTTTTGTTCTGTAGTTGCAGTTCGATAATTGTCTGAACGTAAATCTGGTAGTTTGACTGGTTTGATGCTGGAAGTTGAAAATAAAGTCTGCAGACGTGGTCTGCTCTTGAACATATTTTGTTTGCTCAAGACATGTCGTGGTGGGAGGCAGCATTTGTGTTCTCTGTTTAAAGAGCCGTGCTCTAAGAGACATGTTTGAAGTCAGCTATAGGAGATTACCGGTTCTGATGGAACAAACCCTTCATCATTCGTCACTATGCTGTTATTCAGGTTTCACACAAAAGCTTTCTAGGTGTGTTCTTCAATACCCATGCCCCTTCACAGCTCCTGTATTCTGCTGCCCAGAAAGCATGACTAAAGACAGAACAGTTTCTTTATTTTCTGTTCAAATATTCAACATTCTCATCCACTGGCGCCGTTTTGAACACACCATACGCACGGCGATGAGGCCTCAGTAAAGTTGTGTAAACTGTTCGCTCATCCAGCCAGAAAGTCTGGAATCTCAGGAATCTCAGGCGTTTTTAGAGTTCTGTCAGTGTTCACACAGTCAGCTGATATCACATTTTGCATGGTCGATATACAACACCTATTTATTTATTTATTTTTTTACATTTTTGACCAATATTTTGTATTACTTAATGTAGTAAAACATGTAATTAACAACCCTTAGAAGAATTTGTACACTTCAAAATAAATAACAAAAGAGCAGTGGTCGGTTCAGCTAACCAAAAAGTTAGCTCTACTACTTGGGGAGTAGTGACGCCGAGGTTAAGAAGGTGAGCTTGTGATCGGAAGATCACTAGTTCAAGCCCCGGTACCAACAACATCAAAAATGTGGGTGGGATAAGTGAAGCAGTCACATCTGTCTCCACCCTCATTTGCCCCTCTCTGGGCCCTTGAGCAAGGCCCTTAACCCACACCATCTGCTTCCCCTGGGCACCCTTGATAGTAGCTCTCTGCTCCACACAGAGGGCTATGGAAGCTCAGTAGTCTGTGGTTGTGTCAGGAAGGGCATCTAGCATAAAAACAATTGCCAAGTCTTTGTGCGACTTAGTTCGTTGTTACGACCCCTGACGAAGGGAGCAGCCGAAAGAAGGAAAAAAAACCTAACCGCTAATTCGCTAACGAAAAGTTAGCATCACTAACCCTAAACCAACAGACAGGTTAAAAGAACAATCAGCAGAAAGTAACGCTAAAGCGCTAACTTTTATCATCCACTGCTGTCTCTGACTCTGTGAGACTGTAATGTGACAACGTAAGTGAACACAACTCAAAACGGTTCATCAATCACAAGTAGAGCATTCATGTCCCGTTCAGAGGTGAGCTTTCAGAAATAATCTGGTCCATCAAAGAGGCGGAGCAGAACTCTGCTTTTTTACTTCATTTTGTATGTTGCCTATGTGTTACCTGTTTGTTAGTTTGTACAGCACTTTGGTTGGCCTTGTCGCTGTTTTAAGTGCTCTATAAATAAAATGGTATGGTAAAACTTCAAAGTTGCTGTGTGTCATCATCAATATTCTCTATGTAATAAATCTATTTTTATTAAAGTAAAGATGTGTGAAATGTGTGAAATTAAATATGTGAGAGAGTCACGTCCCAGAGACGGTGTGAGCGTTGCAAAGCATGCTGGGTAGAAATGATGTGTGCAATGTTTCTGACTTGTTTACAAAGTTTCCGAGTGTGAAAATGTGTTTGTCATGTCATTTTCCTGTTCTGGTTTGGTTTCATTTCTGTTAAAGTCTGTTTTTGGCTGCAAACCGACACCGTGAGTCAGAGACTGTTTGTGGTAGATATGAGGGGGAAAGCACTGCGAGGGGGTGACATCACCTGGTGGAGCTTTGCTTAGCTCTGCATAACATAGCATCGCTCTGTGCAAATCACCATTGTCCTGTATGATTTTAATGCAGAGAACTGCCTTTAAAGAAAATTAGTGGACTTGAATTTACTGGATTTAAATTCAGTGGAAGCTAAAGGTTTTCAAAGTGAACCAAAACTCTAATATGCTGCATGGAAAGTTACCTCTGCGATTAGTGGATTAGTAGATTAGCAGAACCGTGCCCAGTCCACCACTGCAAAAGAGCATTCTCACTTAAAGACCGTGTAAAGTAAATTTCAATGTGTGGTTTTAGTTTGTCACACGGCATAAATATGTGTTATTAAAGCTGCAGTATGTAGCTTTTTTTATGAACATATTTCTTCACTCTGTCACTACCTCCTGACAGACTGATGTTAGCCAGGTAATCTCTGAAAAAAAATTAAAAAAAATATTGTCCCCTTGCTTCTCCAGGTGGTAAATAAGCATTTCTAAAAAGAAAAGGTGACCCGCCATTTTCCAGCCAATAAAAACAGAGTTTGTAACCAGCCAATAAAAACAGAGCTTGAATTTGAATCAGCCAATAAAAACAGAGCTTGAATTTGAAATTCAACAGACCACAAGGGGGCAGAGCCACATATGGCTCTGAGGGGGAGGGATCAGAATGCTTTGCCTGTTGAAAATATTTCTAAGTGCTGCAGTTCTACAGAAACTGCATACTGAACCTTTAATCACCCATATAAATCTGACTGATTAAAAACATTGTTTACCTTATCAAATTAAGTCTCAAAAATAATGAAAAAACATAATTTTCCCCTGGTCTAAGACGCTGGGGGCGTGTAAGCGCGTGGGCGTGGTTTCAGCGCAGTACTGCCCCCGTGTCCTGCCCCCTGAAGATGTTCGCGAAGGATTGCAGCCAAAGTCGGTAGTTACTGCTCGGACACGCTCCGTGCCAACACGGCCTCCTCATCCCTGGAGCTCTGACACCTCCAGGATGAGCACCCACCATTCACCGCTCGTGCATCCGAGGCAGACTCCCGTGCTCGGACACGCTCCGCGCCAACCCGGCCTCCTCATCCTGGAGCTCTGCCACCTCCAGGATGAGCTCCCACCGTGCGCAGCTCGTGTGTCCGACGCAGACTCCCCTGCTCGGACACGCTCCGCGCCGTGGTCTAATTTATACGGCTGAAGCTGCAGGGGGTGGGGCTGAAGACTGCGTGACGAAACCCGGTCACATTTAAAACACGCCTAAAAAATCCTGAAACAGAAATATCTTTATACACATTGAGCATGCATCAGGGTATCTTTATACACAGTTTGCTCTATAACTCCAAAATTAATTGAGCTACAATTTTGAGACTTTTTACTCATTTACAAGATTACCATAGGCTCTGTGCACAAGTGTCGTAAATCACTTGCGCATTGACAGGAAGCCGGCTTCCCAGCTTCCGGTCTAAGCCCCGTTCTCTGTTTACAAGAGCTGCCCAAGACACAAGTATCAGCTATGTTCATCGTATCGTTGATGTCTGGTCCCCTGCTCCGACAAGCAAACGTAATAAGGGATTTAAATTGCATATCTCAAGTTTCCTGCACAACTATGAGGGTAAGTAACGTTAGTTTGATCGCGTTGTGTTGTTGCTACCTGTTAGCGGCTAACGTTAGCCTATTAGCAACGCGATCTTTTTTTTGTGTACTCACGTTATAGAAACAGCTTTTCCACACTTAAACAAAACGGCTCATATTTTGTGATCCTTCTACAAACATGCTGCTCTTCTCAGTTTCATGCAAAAATCAGGAGACAGGTGAAGTTGTTGTCAGGACTCTGTCAGGTCCATGAATAAAGCTGAAAAACCTCACCGTAGGGTGAAGCTAGGATTGTTCAGATGACAGTTTTAAGATTGCTGGTTCAGTAACCCCACGTTCCTGTTGTTAATGGGGATTTAGCTAAGATGGTAATTAAATGTCAGTGTGAGTCAATCTAGTACATTCAGCTACATGTTTACATTCTTGGTCTAATTATTTTGACCTCGTGTGTTTTTATGCAGCTCTCAGAAACTAAAGTCTTCACTCCCTCATGTGCACCTGCTGCTGAGAACCATATCACACCTGGGCAAAGGTAATGTTTTCTCCATAGAGACTTGATTTTACTTCAATTTTTATTGATTTTACCTGTTTAACTTGTCATTTTATTGTATATTAAATTGAGTTTTTAGTTCACTGTGTGTTAGTGTACTGACATGTAAATACTGTACACACTAATCTAGGTTCTGCAGGCTCTGTGCTGCACAAGCTATCTCGCCTCTTTGCTGCAGAAGCCTGGTGTTGGAGGAGAACCACCTTCCTCCGCTTCCACACAGAGTCTGGTCTTCACCAACTCCCACCATAACCAGCAGCCGCCCCCGAGCTGCAGCACAAGATTTTGATGGCCGCTACAGTGACACACAAGTTATCCTGGACTGTACAGAACTACGGTGTCAAACACCTTCATCCCTGCTCCTCCAGAGTAAAAAGTCTTCTCTTTGGTCAGGAAATGGAGATATGAAGTTTGACAGAAAAGCTGATGGCACAGTCTTGAAGAAAAACAAAATGCTGTCATTTACTTATATTGACATTGTCTTACATTTGTAAGTAGATATTCTTGATGGAAACATGTTGTACTGTTTTCTTTGGAGGTAAATAAAAATAAATGTCACATTTTTGTAAGTGCAGTACCTAAACATTTTATTGACCACTGTATTTTGGTATGTGGATATCTTTTAAATTAATTTTGTTATTGTACCTATGTAAAATAAAAATAAAGTTTTTTGAGAGGTCCAACTTTGAAAAACCTTGTTTATTTGATAGTGTCAAAAACAGGGTAAAGTTAAACAAACATATTAATCAAATGCCTTAAATGAAAATTACAGATATATTATCCATTCAATTGGATTTTTTTTTAAATTATTGTTAGTCTTGTTTTATAGCCACAGTAACAACAACACAATATCCTCTGTATTTCAATATTTGAACACTTTAATTGTGAAATAGAAGGTCAAGATTTTGCAGGTAAGAAATCATATGCTAAAAACCTTTAAAATAAAGCTTTTATTGATTTATGGAATCTGCTACGAAGTAGGTAAACAGATTAATGAGGGCTGAAAATTTTACAAAAAAAATCTTGTAATTGCTTTGACTGATAAGGTATTTAGCAGCAGCCAGAACCAGGCCAGCCTGTGCTGATGTGTTGGGGCGCAGACGACGCTGAAGAAGGGCTGCTTGTTGAGATGGACGTGCCAGAGGCAAGGAGGGGCCGGAGTGTCTCTGAACCAGCTGGCTCAGCACAAGGCTCTGGCTACAGGCCAAAGTCACCTGCAAACACACACACAATAATTAAATCTATATCACGCACATACATTCAAACAAGACTGCACAGATACTGATGAACTTACGGCTGAACTGTGACGACAGAGAGGTGGTGTTAAATTCAGAAACCTTCATGTCCCAGCTGGAGGAGAATGGTGGAGGTACAGGTGCTCCCAAACCTGGCAGTCGACCAATGGAGGTGTTGCTTCCTAGGGTGCTAACAGGAGGAGCAGTCTGGGAGTGAAGACTTTAGTTTCTGAGAGCTGCATAAAAACACACGAGGTCAAAATAATTAGACCAAGAATGTAAACATGTAGCTGAATGTACTAGATTGACTCACACTGACATTTAATTACCATCTTAGCTAAATCCCCATTAACAACAGGAACGTGGGGTTACTGAACCAGCAATCTTAAAACTGTCATCTGAACAATCCTAGCTTCACCCTACGGTGAGGTTTTTCAGCTTTCTTCATGGACCTGACAGAGTCCTGACAACAACTTCACCTGTCTCCTGATTTTTGCATGAAACCGAGAAGAGCAGCATGTTTGTAGAAGGATCACAAAATATGAGCCGTTTTGTTTAAGTGTGGAAAAGCTGTTTCTATAACGTGAGTACACAAAAAAAAGATCGCGTTGCTAATAGGCTAACGTTAGCCGCTAACAGGTAGCAACAACACAACGCGATCAAACTAACGTTACTTACCCTCATAGTTGTGCAGGAAACTTGAGATATGCAATTTAAATCCCTTATTACGTTTGCTTGTCGGAGCAGGGGACCAGACATCAACGATACGATGAACATAGCTGATACTTGTGTCTTGGGCAGCTCTTGTAAACAGAGAACGGGGCTTAGACCGGAAGCTGGGAAGCCGGCTTCCTGTCAATGCGCAAGTGATTTACGGCACTTGTGCACAGAGCCTATTATGACATTTATAATGTTTATTGAAGAAAATATTTAAATTCACTTTACACGGTCTTTAAACTAAATTGTGAGCTGGCTGTAGCAGTTGCTGCTGCTGCTTAATCTTCCTACTTGATGATCAGTTAGGTACGCACAGACATGTTTGCACGTTTTTAAAACCTGACAAGTTTCTGCTGTTAAAAATCAGTTGACAGAACACTGTTTACTTATAAATCTCACTCAGGTTTGTCCTTTCGCCCAGCTCTCCCAGCAAAGTTCTGTTTCTGAGTTGGATGTATCCATGGATCCAATGTATACGAGCTCAGGTTCCACATGTTTTATGTTTTATATTCCGAAGTGTGGGTGCCTTCTTTTTTAAAACTGGCAGGTCTTTGAAGGTAACACCGATTGCTCTCAGCTCGTTGAAATCAGAGGCTCTGAGCAGCTTTGAACT